>JAXQJQ010000028.1:56392-326235 GCA_037042055.1 Penicillium sp. S103-07 | reverse complement strand
GTCACCGAGCTCGAAGGAGTCACCGAGCTGGAGGGGGTCGCGGAGCTAGACGGGGTTGCCGAGCTAGAGGGAGTCACCGAGCTCGAAGGAGTCACCGAGCTGGAGGGGGTCGCGGAGCTAGACGGGGTTGCCGAGCTAGAGGGAGTCACAGAGCTAGAGGGCTTCACCGAGCTCGAAGGGGTCACGGAGCTGGATGGCGTGGAGACTGGCTTTGACGTGGGAGTCACGGTCATAGTGGTCGACGTCGTCACCACGGGAGGAGCAGGCCCACACTCGTGCAGAAGATACTTCATGTGCTGAGTGTAGTCATAACCATCAATCACGTTGTTGTCGGCGGCGGTAGCCTCCCAAAGCATGATACCACCAAAGGTCTCGGGATAGAATGTCATGTACCACTGCAAAATGGGCTTCACCTCCAAGGGGGTGAGGTAAAAGCCGTCGTTTGCTGCGGCTTCACTAGCCGGAAGGCCAATGAAAAGCTTCGCAGAAGGATTGGCGCTACTCTTGATGACATCCACCCACTGCCCGAAGTTGAAACCACCGTTCACGAAGTCCGCTGCCGAGCAGCCCTTGGTGTTGTAGAATTGCACCCAGATGAAATCAAAGGCGGCGTTGGTAATAGCATCGCTGAGCTGCACATCCGGGATGGTGCACTGAGGCGCACCCGAGATGTAGAAGGTCTCATCGGGGTACTCGGCGTAATGGGACCGGAGTCGGTTGATCATCGTAGCATAACCTACTCATAGTCAGAGGCCAGTCACTATTGAACGGGGAGAGGAAAGAAGAAACTTACCGGCGCCGCCGTCATGCTCAATATCAAAGTCGAATCCATCGACCGAGTTCTCCTGGAATGGACGGGGGAACTCAGGCTTGTCAGGGTTGTAAGGACCGAACGAATACCACAGGAAGTCGGCGAACCAGGTGGCAACCGAGTCATTCTGAAGTTTTTCATAGGCAGTATCGCCTCCAATAGAGAGCATGATAGTCTTGCCATACTCCTTGCAGACAGGAATGTCCTCCCAGATCTGGTGGCAGCCGCTGAGCAACTGAGTGCCGTCGTAGTTATTGCCATCACATTGATTGCCGAAGTTCGAGCCAGGCCAGTCACCCACAGCCTCTGGGAAGACATTGATAAAACCAAGGTTGATAATATCAATGTCAGTCTCCTGACAGAAATGGCTCAGGCGTTGCTGGTTAGCACCTTGGCCCTAATCGCAGAGGTCAGCAGGTGATGACTGTCAAAAGTGAAGGGATAAAGAGGAAGAATACCCAGTAAACAGCAACATTAGCTGGCGAGTCGACATTTAAAGCCAAAGAAGCAGGGAGCAAAGTCGAGAGCGCCGCGGTCAGGGCGAACACCTTGCCTGAAACCATTTTCAAAGAACGTAATGAACGGCAGCTAGAAATAAAGATCAATAGCTAAGGGCAAATGAGTGTTAGGGCAATGTGCCAAAATCGATCGAACGAAAGGACGCAGACAAGAGTCTGCTGAAGCTGTTTGTCTCTCAAGGATACAAAGTGAATGAATGTCCCTGCAGCTATATAGGCAAAAACCAGGGGCAAGGGGCAGGAAATGGCTGCATTAAAGAAGAGCCACCATAACTATGCATGGCTGTAGCGGAGACACCGTTACCGGAACGTATACGCTGGTGGAAACTGCACTAGTGTAGGGACCGTCCATCATGGCGCATGAGAAGGACGGGGTCTCGCCACTAACATTTCCCGGTTCCCTGTTCCTTCGAGCCTACCCTAGATTAGACCGGAAGCTCCGTCTCTACGGTCACTCCACTTCGTTCAGTCTAGCAAATAGATTCCCGATTCAAGTATTCTGGTCCGAAGCGAATATAACACAGCGGGGCCAAGGAATAAAGGCCATGAAGGCGCCCACTCCAACGGTGGCGTTGGTAGGATGTGACCGTAAAATGTGACAGGCCTGGTAGAGTACTAGAACAAACAAGACGGTGGGCTAGTGAGAACCGAGCCAATTAACTAGGACTGGTGACATGACTCGATGCCGGTGGGTAGAGGGCAGCCCAGGCGCCCTTGGCATAATTTTAAGAGCCGCATGAACAAGGCTACTGGCCCTAGAAGGAGTTAGACTGGGTCCGGGCGCAGTATGGATGCACGATCTGGGCTTATCTCCGGTGGCCTCCGCTCGCCTGTGTTGTGCCAAGTAGCGCTAAGGCTGATAGTCCGTGGCAGAGGCCCATGAGCCAAACAAGATGAGCAAACGGTTCCAATGGGGCACCCGGAAACCAAAAAGGCCGAGAGCGCGAGATGTCGATTCCAAACACTGTGGCCTAGACGTGTTTCCCGGTATTTCTTAGAAGCATTTTGGGGTAAATCCGCGGGGAATCAGAAATCATGTCTAGTGTAGGGTCTTGAACTGGTGGAAATGAGACGATGCACGATTGTAAGCGAGCCCAGAAAAACATGGTTGTCGGGCTAGCGCAGGCCTTAGCGTGACAGGCACACCAATCACGGTCGGGGACCGTGGATATCGGATGCCGACCGGATCAGCACACCGTTTCCTCGGTTCTTAACACCCCTCTCGTGCTTTTGGCCCCCAGTAAACCACTTTTTAGACCTCGTGCTGGGTCGGGTTTGGATCCAATTTTCGGACTGTACCGCGGGTCGGGTTATACCCGTTCTAGCATAACTATCCTTATTGATAAGGCAGATAAAACTGCGAATTCACCTTAGAAAAAGATATAAATACTATTATTTACGCCTGTTCTTGTCAGTTCTTTGGTTTTCGATTGATAATCACGTTACCCCTTATAAACTTTTCAGAAACTCTTCTACTGCTCAGAACTGACCGGATCATCTCGATGATTCATGCCGATTTTCATGTACAGCCTGGGCGAGAATGCCTGGAAAACTACCTATTAACAGAATTCCAACCCCATAAAGACTGTAGATTGTATGTTCAATGTTCCCTCGCTGGAAGGCTGAAGGGTGACATGCATGTGTGTTGAGGCCCGCTTTCGCCAAAAAGCCTAAACGCGCAGGGAGGCGCATGAATCTTGGATACATCAGAGAGGGAGGGGTCCATTATACTCTGGTTTATCCCTGTACGGCGGTATGTTAGAGTTGACTCTTAGATATATCGATAGCCCTGGAAAGCAACTTTAATTTACCCCCGTCAGAGTCTCCGTATGTAAGCCGCATGTCGATCCGATGTGCCGATCCGTAATCTCCAGGGCCCTTTCGTCTGCCATCGGCTCCACTGAGCTTCACTTAGAGTATATCTTCACCGCCCAACGTCATCAAAAACGAAACGTAACTCAAAGCCATCGTTCAACCTTTGGCGCGAAGTCAACCGTGGCGATTTACAAGAACTTATTGGCGAGAAATCGAGTCACGCGGAATGCGCCGGCTGGAGGCGGGTATCTTGATATGGCGGGTATCTCACAAGGTTCAGATCGGCGATCCCGAAACAAGCCGCGGGTTCTATAAATCCCCGGGTTTCTTTTCATTCAAGTAAAACTCAAATGATTACCGACATCCAAACCCAGCGGCTGTCATCACTTTGATAAAATATTGTTACTATGGGATCAATCTCTGAACTACCTGTCAAGGGGCGGGTGGATTCGATCTTCTCGACACTTCCTGAAACACCGCTCGACGAGCCATTCTCCGTGAACGGAGCATACAAGCAAGACAGCGATCCGCAAAAGGTCAATCTAGGAATCGGGGTGTATCGCACGTCCGAAGGGGCCCCGTGGCCGTTGCGAGTGGTCAAAGAGGCGGAAAAGCAGATCTACGAAACAGGCGATGTAAATAGACACGAATACCTCGCCATACAGGGCGACCAAGAATTCCTCACTCTCGCTTCCGATCTCGTGTTCGGATTCGGCGAAGACAAGGATAGCGTGGCATCGGTTACCGAACAGGCACGACAGCGGGTAGTCTCTATACAAACAGTGTCAGGGACCGGAGCGAACAGACTCGGTGCGGAATTGTTGGCTCGAAACGTACGACCGGGATGCGTCTGGATCCCAGATCCTACATGGGCCAACCATTATACCATCTGGGACTTGGCGGGAGTGCCAAAAAAGGGTTATCCATATTACGACGCCACAAACAAGACTTTCGACTTCCAAGGGACATTTCGCACACTTTCGACGTCTGCAAAGGCAAATGACGTCGTGATCCTTCATGCTTGCGCCCATAACCCAACTGGAGCTGATCCAACAAAAGAACAATGGAAAATGCTGGCTCAGTTGTGCAAAGAAAAGGGCATCATTCCCTTCTTCGACCTCGCCTACCAGGGATTTGCGTCCGGTGATGCGAAGAAAGATGCATGGGCCATTCGACACTTTTTCCAGGACCTTCACGAGGTTGAATTCTGCGTGGCACAATCATTCTCGAAGAACTTTGGGCTGTATGGACAGCGAGTTGGTGCTTTGCACGTTGCGCTGTCTTCCACCGCCACGAGGGATATTGCTTCGAAGCTGCACGCGAATTTGTGCCATCTTGTTCGTGGGGAGTACTCCATGGCCCCAAGGGGTGGCGCAGAGATAGTGAAGACTGTGTTGGGTAATGAGCACCTCCGGAACAAGTGGCATGAAGATCTTACCACTATGAGCCAGAGGATCCAGCTCATGAGGAATGCCCTTTTCAACGAATTGATGAGATTGGGCACACCCGGTGACTGGAAACACGTTATAGATCAGGCAAGTTGTCTTCATCGTCTTCGTACTTTGATTCCAGAGGATCGCGGCTAATATCATCTAGATCGGCATGTTCACCTACATCGGGTTGACGGAAAGTCAAGTACGTGCCATGACAGACAGGCATCACATTTACTTGCTCAAGTCTGGCCGAATCTCCATCTCAGGCTGTAAGTCAACGGCAAATATTTTTGTATAAGCATTTTGCTAATGACACTGCCCAGTAAACGAGAGGAATGTTCGGTATGTGGCGATGGCTATCGATGATGTCGTCCGCACAGTGGATTGAATGTCGGTTTTCAAGGCCGCGACCAGGAGAATTGTGACTGTTCATTGCTACGATAGTTAGGGTTCGCTACAGTGAATGCAGCATGGGGTGAAAGGGAAAAATAGATTTTAGTTACAGCTACGAATTTTAAGCACCTTTGGCTTCAATATATATCAGGGGATTACCGCAGGATCCTTGATTCGATTACGCCTAAAGTTTCTGGATTGCAGTAGCATCCAACGCTTTACGTCTATTTTCTGGATCGCGTCTACATATAACACCGTTCTGGAGGCTGTGGTACACTGTTACAAACATCTCCATTCTGAAATTTACCCGGCAAGCCCAAGCCAAGCACCTCATAAAAGCAGCACCAGCCAAGTCCCCATTACATCTACCCGCATATGCAGCCGGTCATAATGCAGGGAGACGCACCGCAGATCAATCCGCAAAGCCCGATGACCAACGCACAGATCCATTGGCCAACGGTTGGATCAAGCTGGGGCCCGGCGGGGGTCCGGGATGTGCAGGCGTTGGCTCGCTAGAAAACATACAAGGAACACCCCCGTCGAACCAGGTACCAAACGCAGAGAAGGATACATCCAAATGATTATATATGGGAGGGCATAAGCCCGTATTTTCATATAAATACAACCAGAGGAACTGGCCGACGCCATTCGCTGTACATTAAGAGCCTCGGATGAAAGAAGAAAAAACAAAAATAGCACAGTTCAAAATACCTCGTCAGTCGTGACGCGCTGAAATAACGTCCCCATTTGAAAAGAAAATGAAATCAGGAATACAAACGCCGGAAGGTATGTAGATGGCAAATAAATGGGGAAAAAATCACAGTTGAAATGATGGATTAGTAGTCAGAATACGTCTCGTAATGGGAGTAGCCGCTTTGATGCTGAGCCCAGGCGGTGTTGCGAAGACGGCGTTCTGAGAGGGATATTAGTAGGGTTAAGAGAGTACAGGAGGAGAGAGAATTTACCTTTTTCGAAATCGCGCCACCGCTTCATGGTGATTTTTGTGCTGTCGAACTCGCCCTCGGTGCCGCCGTGGCCTTTGTCTTTTTCGCCAGCTGTCTTGCGCGTGTCGCCCCAGCTGAAGTCGTCGAATTTCCAGAATGCGTAGGTTGGGAGAACGAAGTTCCAGATTGGGAGGGAGATGATATAAATCAGCATCCACAGGACGTAGACGAGGCGGTGGGCTGTGACGATAATCAAAACTCCAGGCAGGCCGAGAATAAGGGCCAGTAGGACGAGAGGAATGACCTGCACGGGTTTGCGGACGATTGATTGAACCACAACGTAGACTGTGAAGGCAATGGCGGCGGGTAGGACGAGGGTGCCGATGAGTTCGATGAAGATGACGAATTGCATGCTGAAGCAGAAAGTACCGCAAAGATCACGCACCAGCACTAGTTCTAGCAGGTTGTGCACGGTACTGTTGATCCAGCGGCGTCGCTGGGATAGCAGTACCATAAATTTGTCGGGAACGACTGTTTTGCAGACGGCCTGGGGCACGAAGATCTGCTTGCGCTTGGGGAAGGTCTTGAGCATCAGGGTCGTCAGATACCGATCTTCGCCGAGAAGTAGGAGGTTCTTCTTGTGTAGGGTATCGACCACGTTCTCGGAGTAATGTTCGACAATGTCGGGGTTAGCCAAGATGGGCACCCAGTAGTTCTGGCCGCCCTTGGGAGCTTTGATACGGTACATGGTGAAACAGCCCGGAAGACAAGTGACACCACCGAACACGGACTCAAAGGACTTGGCTTGATGGTGGGAGATGAAATATCTAAGAAGCAGTTAGGTTTTGTATCACGGTCAACGTTGGGGAGGGAAACGTACTCGAATACTTGGATCATTGTCACCCAACTGTCCGTCTTGTTGGCAATCTTCGTCTCACCGCAGAGACCCATAATCTCCGGATCCTTGACCATAGCTGAAACCATGTGTGTCAAACTATCCGGGAATACCTTCGTGTCGGCATCAACCATTAGAACTACCTCGTAGAAGTCGGGCGGGATGCCCGTGACATTCCACAATCCGTTGAACATCTCGAACTCGAGCTCTGTCATGCGTTCATCGAACATGACCTTCTGCAAGAAAGACATGAGGATGATTTGACTGTCCCGCTTGCCTCGGTTACCTGGCTTAGACAGGGTCGACTCGGCGGGAGTGCCACACTTGACAATCACCATCATAGGGACGCGCTGCTGCCTGTCTGGCGGGATGACGGAGGTCTCGCCGTAGTCGTAGAATCCAGTGTACACCTTGGACATGTTGTGGCGCTTCGAGCCAGTAGCCACGGCGACATAGGAGAAAGGCAGGACATCCTCGGGAGGAATGACATGGTCTCTCATCATGCCAAGAACTATGTCGGGGGTGGAGAATTCTTCTCCTTTGCCCTTGATAATACCGTCGCAGATAACCAGAATGGTCTTGTGGCTGTTGGGGTAATCGGTCATGGCAATAGAGTCGAGAGTTGATCGAATGCCCTCTTCACCTTCAGAGTAACATGTTACCAGACAGAGCGCATGCGCCAATGGGTAGCCGAAAGGTTGCCATTCGGGTGGAGGTTGGGGGACAACAGCTTCGTGGATGAATCCGGCGGGACCAGGTCCCTCCGACTCGGAAATAATCCTGGAGAAACCGGGATCTTGCTGTCCAGGGACCAAGCTCGTGCGACTTGCTGCAGGATTACCACGAGCATCAGCACTAAGAGTACCGCCGCTGCTGTTATGGCTCATCTTGTACATAGTTCCGGTGGTGGTGGAGGTGGGCATGAGCCGAGAAGTGGAGTTTTGGCTGGCCATGGTGACGAATTGCGAAGCCTGTTTGCCGCTTGCACTGTTTACGTTGTAGGGACTGGAGAAGCGAGAGGTCGTAGGCAGGAAACTGGCACGCTTGCTGACCGAGGGAACCGGAGGGTCAGCGACACGAGGTCCAGGTCGGTAGATATCGTTGGACCAGTCTTCGATCTGCTGATTGCGAGTCCTGGCGTCAGAGCTCATGCTAGTCTTCTGAGCGGCGAATTTAGGCGCCAGGAACCACTGGAAGAGCAAGGCGAAAGCAAATTTGACGACAACAATGGACAGAATGAAGATCAGAGAGACGTAGAGTACCACCTTGGAAGCAATGCATCCTACAGTATCAGTATCGATGCTGCCAACTTTGATGATTTGTTCCAAGCATTTGCCGATCTGCTTCTGGTCGCCGCTTTGCAGGTAATAGGTGAGATCAACACCGCGGACAGCCGGGTTCTCGCGAAGGTCATCGAATTGAGCAGGGTACGACACCTGGGACTTGTTGAACCAGCGCAAGAGGTCGAGATCCAGGACGTTGCCCGAGTACACAGCCAAGTTGCGGCTTTTGTTCCTGGTATCTTCCCAGGTGTAATAGACATCTCCGGAGCCTTGCAGCGAATAGAACGGGTTTCGTGCAGCTGCGCTGGTGTGACAGGCCCAACCCAGATAGTACGGGCTCGTCGTATTGGGATCTGATGAGCCGTCCTGGTTGAAGGGTTGGCAGGGGAAGTACCATCCGAGGTCTCCCTTGGAGTTAGTCGGAACACCACCGCCATCAACCGCCGTAATCAGGCCCTTGCACGCGCCGTTGACCTGCTGGAAGAAGAAACTGCCATCTTGACCGCCGTACTTATGAGGCAGATCGTACAGCACGTTGGTACCGGCAGGGATACCCTCCGCTGCAGGGTGCTTAGAACCAGTCAAGTCGTATGCCCTTCCATGGAAAATCATATAGCCGGAGCCAACCTCGTTCACCTTCAAACGCACCGGAGGTGTACCGCACACCGTGGCCGTGAACCCGAAAGTTAGGAAACCGACAAATGCCGCGATCATCAAAATAATACTGATCAAGCCGATCTTCTCTCGCCAAGCGGTGCGCTGTTCCTTCTGCGGCATGCCGAAGCATTTGAGCACAAAGTCCGGCACTAGACAACTGACAAGTGCACAGTAAGTTGTCCAAAGATCCGGTGGCCGTGCCGCTTCCAAAGCTTTCTGCCGCTGTTTCTCTTGCGCTGATGCACTCTTGGAGACTCGCCGGGAGGAAGACCTCTTCTTCTTTTTCGAGCGATGGCGACTGGGCGCCCGGTCCATCGGTTTGTTGATATTTCCATAAACATGCTCCTTTGTCTTCATATCCATGCTACGCGAACTGTTGGTCTCCGCCTCACCGTCGCGATCGAGTAACGGGTCGTTTCCGGTTGCAGATGGGTACGTGGGCATTTGTTGCGATCGCTGACGGTAGTGGTAATCGCGGTGTTCACGGTCCACATGGCGTCGTTCCGGCTTCACCAGGTTCTTCTTGCGTTTCAGGTCCCCTCCTCTCTCCATACGCTCCTCGTCTGTGTCGGCACCTTTCCGGTGGCTGTGCGAGTGTCGGCGGTGTCGGCGATGTGAAGAGGGGGAGCTTTGTGGATCGTCACTGTAGGCGCCGGTCTCAATGTCTCGGCGACGATGACGCCGTGAGCCCTCACGGAAGGCGCTGCGCTCATCGCGCCTCGGCGAGGCCTTGCCCGGCCTTTGCGGCAAAGACATTGGGCTTCGGTGGGTTTCAGGTCAGTTACGATCCAACAATGAATGGGTGAGTCGCTGTCGCACTCACTCTTAGAGGTTCGCGGTCATGCACAGTGCTTCGAAATCGTAGAAATGACGTGAAACGAGATGTCGTTGTGTCTCTATTAGCACATGCCGTCGGCGATCGGCTGGTCGTAGCGAATCCAATCTCCCCACGCAATGCGACAGGCGCTCCCGGTCTCCTTTGAACGACGGTTTGAAGGCGGTCTTGAAAAATCGAAGATCTTGTCCAAAGATGAAAGACCCGATCTCGATCGAGACAACGCAGAGTCTCGACTAGTCGGCGGGTTACCAGTGCGGTCGGCCGGTGCAACGAGGGCCGGGGGTGGAGAATAAACAAAGTGCGGTCCACACCAGCGTCGGGTCCGAGAAATGAGAAATGACAAACGAGTGAGAAAAAAGCCCACTAAATCAAAGGACTGCCGTATATTCTCTCACACCAGAACAGCCAGATGAGATAGAGGCTCGAAGAAACGACCGTTATCAAGGAAGAAAGTTAGACGAAGGCGACGGTGTGGGGAGTCAGGGTCTCCGAGTCCGAGACACGGTCACCTTAGCACCTTGGGACCACCGATAGTAGCCAAGACCAAAAGGCTCTACGACCTTGCGTTCGCCTCTGGGCCCGTGGAAATGAGCTTTTCTTTCCTTTTCCCCTAATCAACCTGTCGCTAGGGGCAATGTGCCCGGGGTACAACAACCCGCCCAATCAAGGGGAGTACAATCTCGGCCCAAGAGCAGAAGCAAATCACAGCGTCTCGAGCTAAGCCTGAACTAAGCCCAACGAGGTTAACGCCTGTCTGTTCCCTCGTATGTGAGGGGAATCAAGCCGAGGGTTAGATTTTTTTGATTTTTTTTTTTTATCACGGGGCCAGCTATTTTTGGTGAATTCACTAGCAAATTCGGACCGTATGATTAGTCCCATTTTAGTTCATGTTCCTACGGTATTCCCGTTGTGCACCTGCACAATCTTTGACTCTTCGCATTCGTATGATCTGTTTTCGAAGTGACCCACACGAACAAGACCCTCCGGGAGAGCCACCTTACCCGACACACCGTGTCGACCAACGGTGATGATTGTTTATTATTGTGGGTTGCCAACGACGTGAGCTCATAGCCTAACTGGTAGGAAACCTAGTTACGTATTCACTTATCAATACCACGAATATTCTCTGCGATGATTTCCCGATCTTCAACAGCCTCTACTACATGCTCGATATCCATATCTAGCAACCGATGCGGACGTCAAATGCTAGTGCATAGCTCCAATGCCGATTATTGCCATTAGCACAATGGAGCGTGGCCATACCTTGCTGCGATTACGTCGTCAGGCACATGCGGCTTCGCGATCGAGGATGAGAGCCGTCATATCCTCACCAGCTGGAGCCACACCGTTTTCCTTCTCTTAGAAAAATAAGAGAATTCGAAGCCGGGCAAAAGAAACGTCATCCCGACGGCTCCCCTTATGGCTTCATGCTCCCATGGCCCCTGTGCTCGAGCACCGTGATGCGATCGGCGGGCGATCACTGCAGCTCTCCGCCCTCTCCAGGTTTTCCATATCATAGTCATGTTATGCCTTCAAGGCAGTCCAACTACACAGTGAACCATTCCCAGGAGTATTTTATCGGACCGTTTCCCAACAAACCCGATCGGAGGCGCAGTGATCTCCAGCAGACCAAGTAGTCCCACCGGCTTTGTGCGGCCCTGTGCAGCGCATGGGAATCGTGGGAAACCACGTTCTCATGATACCAATAGAATGTCACCTTTCCAACATCCCAGCTCTGGAGGGAAATAACTCCGATAGGAATTAGGATCTGGCGTGGCGCCGGTATCCGCCACTTGGCCCGCGAGGGGCTATTTCTGGCGGCTTTGCTGCCTGGTGTCGCCATTTCACGCCATCCATCGCGAGACTCCAAGATACCGGGCATTTTTTCTCACGATGTGACCCTTTAAATATTTTGCAATGCCCAGCCTATCGCCAGTAAGGAGATCGATTGAAGGTCCGTTCACTCGGGCCGTGCGAGTCCCAAAGTCCCAGCACCACAGGAACGAAAAACTCAATTTGACTCTTTGCCATGGAAGGGCTTATTCCTATAGATGTGATTCATGGTGGTTAACCGCCGAAACCTGCCACCTTATCGCCAAGCACTCCGTACCGGAGTGAGAATGGCGCCTGCGGTTTCAGCGGACCGGACACGGCGGGCTATTAATATATACCCGGCAAATAAAGTGCCCCGTTAAAAGGACGGTGAGAATAAGAAGTGATTCAGTCATGGACCGGAAGTACCGGGAGTTCGATTCCCCTAGTGAGATGCACTCAATTCCCCGTTGCGACTAGCACGATGCACGATGGATGTGCAGTAGAAGTGTGCCCCAGCGTCGTCTCCACTGCGAGAGATCGACTTCCGAACTCCACCGCTGAACGCATGGCCATAGGCGCAGCTCGGTTCGGAGGCTGAGGGGTAACGAAAAGTTCGTGGAACCGGATGGAATTCTTGTGTCTCGGTGGATGCCGATGTCTCGGCTGACCGCTATATCCTCTCCAGACGGTAACTCGTAGGGCTATATAGGGGGAATGCCTCCGTCGATACTAGCACGATGCCTCCGCATGTTTGCATTTGCAGTGGAGACGTGGATCACGTCGTACAGGGAGTCGGGATCGGGCTCCCTTCCCGTGTTATACGAGGGTTAAGGTCACTTTGGAGAGCGCCCAACCCAAAATAGCGAGGGTCTGTAGCTCCACTCAGCGTCGCCTGACTTCGGTCCTCGCTCTGAGTGGAAACATTCGCTATGCCTAGGTTTCGTTAAAGACTCGCGGTAGAGTCGTGAGTACCTCCAGGGCTAGCCACTGAGGTCTATCCGAAAAAACGTCTTGAGTTAAACCCCAGTGTGGCAAAACAAGTAAATAGTTCAGTCCTCCCAGCTTTATCAATCACTAGGAGCAAACTAGCGACTGGCACTCGAAGTGGGGAGTGGAGGCGACTCTGATCTTTGTCGCCGTTGGCTGAAACACTGCAGTTGCTGCTAAACTCCGCGATCGCCCCCCTTCCCCTCGCTTCATCCAAAAAAAAAAGGCTTTCGCTCTGCAGGTTCTCACCCTCGTCCTTGGTTTTTACTGTGAGTAGTGAAGGGCAACGACTATTCCATCCATGACGAAATTCTAACTAGCCTCAGTCCTTGGTCCACAGCAACTGGGGCTACCCGACCCCAACCTTGACCCTTTCGTCTCCACGGCTCGTTCGAGCTCTCATTGGAACGTCTTGACATCCCATTCTCCATAGTGAGATAAAGGAGAGAGCTGCTGTCGTTACCTTCTCTCTATGTCGGCGCAATAACACCTCCCTGTCTCCCCGTTCTGCGGTCGCCGACCTCCGCATTCCACTCGCTATTTTTTGGACATTTCCCCTCAAGAGGCCCCGACTGTCGCTTCTCGCCACTGCATAGCACAAAATGGCTGCTCACGTCGGAATCGGGCAGTCCATCCCATCTCCCCCTCCAGCTTACCTCCGATCTTCTCCTCCATTTTCCTCGGACCAGTCCACTCCTCGGACAACCCCCCACCGGCCTCAGAGCCTGCAAATCACCCGCAAACCTATTCCCGGAGAGTCCCCAGATTCGCCCGTGATCCAGCATTCGCCTCGATCGCCGGTCAAGATAGACCACGGGGTAGAGCTTCCGCAGGCGTCCAGCGCTCGGATCGAGAATCTGCACAATGAGCGTCAAACACCCCAACTAGAGCTCCCCGAGGTTGCGGTCATGTCCATCGACGACCCCGCAGAGCCACAGCAGGCTTGGAACCCTTCATACCCACCACGACGGGACTCGAATCAAACACCGCCATATGTCTCACAGCATCCGTTCGGCCATACTCCTGCCAGTAGCGGCTCGTGGTCGGTGGTGGACATCAAAGACGAGGCCAATGCCAACCCCAAGAAGAGCGTTTCGTCGCTTGAACGGGAGAGGCGAAGCCACAATAGTTCTTCTCGCGGCAGCTTAGAAAGCGTTGCTCAAACCTCCGACAGCTATGAGCCTCTTCAGTACCATCACCAGCAGCTTGAAAACACACAGGCCACTCGGCCATCGGCGTTGAGAGTGAACTCGGCGGACAATCCGTCTGCTTCGACCGGGAACTTGGCTGTTAGGAAATCGCGCCTTTCACGGCCATTGTCACAGTACTCCTCCGGTTCTGATGTGGGTACGGGAAATCATCGACGCAATCTATCGGCATCTCCGTATCTTCACGGTCAATCTCCTTCCCGACTCTCCACCGCATCTCCAGACACTCGCTCGCTCTCTGTTCTCGATCTTTTAAATACATCTTACCCTCAGCCCGGTCCTACCGTAACCTCATTCGACAATTCGCGCCTCCGCTCATCCGTGGGAAACAATGCGTCGTTGCTTAGCCACAAGCAGACATTCGAGATGTACCTGGCGAACGTAAAGAAAACGGACGAACCAGCCGTGCAATACGAGTTCGCAGTGTTCATGATCAACTCAATGCGGGATATGCCAAACGTTGACCTCGAAGACTCGAGCTCAATCACCCGCCAAAGGCTTTCTCGCGAATCCAAGTCCATTCTCCAACGTCTCGCTGACCGCAGCTACCCCTTCGCACAGTACTATCTCGCTGACGGCTACGCTTCCGGTTTGTTCAGCAAAAGCAAAGAAGACTACGACCGAGCCTTCCCCCTGTTCGTGGCCGCCAGCAAACACGGCCACATCGAAGCCTGTTACCGCACAGCCCTGTGCTACGAATTCGGCTGGGGCTGTCGAGTAGACGGCGGACGCGCAGTCCAATTCTACCGCCAAGCCGCATCCAAGAACCACCCCGGCGCAATGCTCCGTATGGCCAAGGCATGTCTGGCAGGCGACATGGGACTGGGAAAGCGGTACCGAGAAGGCATCAAGTGGATGAAGCGGGCGGCCGAGTCCTCCGACGCGCAGTACAACTCCGCACCGTATGAACTCGGCGTGATGCACGAGACAGGGTTTGGTGACGACGTGTTCCCAGATGAATCATATGCAGCTCAACTATTTACCAAATCAGCCGAGCTGGGCCATGTTGAGGCAAACTACCGATTGGGCGATGCTTATGAGCATGGAAAGCTGAATTGTCCGCGTGATCCTGCCTTGAGTATCCACTTTTACACGACTGCGGCGCAGGGCGGTCATCCTTTGGCTATGATGGCTCTCTGTGCGTGGTACTTGGTCGGAGCCGAGCCTGTGCTTGATAAGGATGAGAATGAGGCGTATGAATGGGCTGCGCGTGCTGCTGCGACTGGTCTTGCGAAAGCCCAATACGCCGTCGGATACTTCACCGAAATGGGCATCGGCTGCCGCCGCGACGCACTTGAAGCAAACGTGTTCTACGTCAAAGCGGCTGACCAAGGCGACGAGCGAGCAAAACACCGCATTTCAATCATCAGAGCTGCTGCAGATGGAGCCAACCCGGCCATCACAGGCCGGCATGGCGGACGATTCCGGAGATCCGATCCAAAGGCCCAAGGTACGTACAATACATGTCTGATTTCTTCCAAACGATGCTGACAGACTTGGCAGAAGGCGATAAAACAAAGCAAAAACGCTTCGTCATATTCTAAACTCTCACTCAACTCGTCAACTCTCGCATTTACATCTCCTATCTTTTGGGAACCACCATCTTCTTCCCTACTGCAATGATATCCCCACCACGTCACTATCATCCACCTTGATCTAAGGTACATATGTCTGCTGTTTTCTGCACACTTCATATACATATTCACGATTGCATGTCTCGCTCGGTCTTATGCGCAGTTCACCACGCCGAGCGGTCGATGTTTGTGTATACCTCCTTTACTCATGCATTGTTTTCTGTGGACCGCAGCCACGCTGTTTGAAGTTCCGAATGGTTGCGTTTCGAAATCTAGTGGCGCTTTCATGATGTTAATGAAAATTTCGTTTCTCTGTGCTGCTTTTCTTATGCGCCAAAGTTCCAAGTTCTCGAGTGTTGATGGTCTTTGGGCATACGTAGATATGCTCCCCTTTGGGCAGTAAACTGATAACTCCTTGGAATTCCTGCTGTTTAGGATTTGCGCTTCCAGCAGTTCCGAATTACACAATGGGAATCATTATTTAAACAGTGACCAACGTAGAGTTCGCAGTGTTGGAGTATACAGGCGGAGTTTTCTCCGCCTGCCCCGCATTCAAGCACTTCGTTCACTGCAAGTCCAATGTGACTCAGCACCGCCGTGAATCCTATAAGTGCTCGAGTCGAATTCCAACGATAAAAATACATACTGCATATTTTCGAAACTCGGGGACATCAACAATGGCATCAAACTCGTCCCCTACTGGAGGAAAATATCTCTACCCAAGTGAAACCTCCCGGCACGCCGCAACCATCCTTGGATTCCCGTCCGTATACTCCATCGCCTCAGAATATTACGAGAATGTATGTTTCGAAATCGCCAGTCTAGCATGCGCAATATCCGAATTCGAACCGGTACGGTTGTACACGCGGCCTGAGGATCTGTCCAAGGCACAATCCAAAGTCAACGAAGCTAGTGCGAAATACCCCAGCAAAGCATCCAACGTATCAATCATCCCATTCCTCACGAACCACCTCTGGACTCGAGACACGGGTCCCGTCTATGTGCGTGGAACCGAGGAAGACACCCGCCACCGCCGGTACGCAATTAACTTCCGCTTCAGTGAATGGGGAAGAAAAGCCGACATAGGCGATGACGCCCGCGCCACTGATGGCCTTGAATGGCCTGTTATGGAGCCCGAGCAACTTCAAGAGAACGGAACCTTTGCCAGCAGAGTTATCGAGTCCGATATCCGCCCTTCTCCAGTGACTTTGGTTGAATCACGGATCTGCCTTGAAGGCGGTGCGCTGGTTGTGGACGGTGAAGGAACACTCCTGGCCACCGAAAGCAGCATCCTCAACGAAAATCGTAACCCGGGTCTCTCGCGCGCTGAGATCGAGACGGAACTGCGCCGTTTACTCGGCGTTGAAAAGATCATCTGGTTCCCGGGCCGCAAGGGCCTCGACGTCACAGACGTGCACGCCGACGCAGAAGTCACTTTCATCCGACCCGGAGTCATTGTCCTCTCTCGACCTCATCCTAGTGCACCAAAGCCGTGGCAAGAGGTTTACGAAGAGATCCGACATATTTTAGACAGAGAATTCGATGCGAAGGGTCGGCGGTTTGAGGTTTACACGGTGGATGAACCGGATCCGAAGGTTCTCGGGGAGTTGACATACGAGGAGCCGGCGACCAATTATGTCAATTGTTATTTTGTTAATGGCGGTCTTATCCTTCCGCAGTTTGGGGATGAGTGGCGGGACAAAGAGGCGCTGGACACTTTCCAGATGCTTTGTCCTGATCGTGTGGTGAGGCCGGTTCTTGTCAATGGATTGCCGTTGGCTGGGGGTGTTATCCATTGCTCTACGCAGCAGGTGCTTTGCGTTGACGGGGAATGAGATTGGATGTGAGAGCTGTAGCCGAATTCAATTAATGTTCACTCTATGGAAAGGAGTATGTACAGGATGGTTCGAAATCAGTTTCACCATGCCATCTTGCTTTGAGGCTATGGTAAGGAACGTCAAATTCACCCGGCAGCCGCACGAATATTGGGCTTTCCGTGTTCCCGTAACGCGCCGAGGGCGATCTGGATGCGATTCTCAATAGATTTGTAGGACTCAAGAATGTTGAAATGGCGGACGCTCGCTAGCGAGCGTCCGTAATAAATTTGTAATTACGAAAGGGACCGGTTACACGCTCGCACGTTTATTTCCAAATTCAGAGTCTATTCTTGGCACAGTTTTAGACTCGCAACTTTAATTTTCTTTCCTCCTCTTTTCTTTTCTTATCTTCTGTCCTCTCCGCTCCCTTTTCTCCCTTCTAGGCAATGGCTTATGATGACGAGGATGACGACCCCATCATATGGCCCCCAGTGCCATGCGGAAACGCCGAGGACCCCGATGCCACGGCAGCCGCACGAGCAGCCAACGCACCGCCACTGCTGCCGGCCAAACGACCGCGGGCTCTGACACTTCCGCTTCCTTCTGAAGATGGCAGAGAAGAGGGAGATGGCGAGAGCGGGAGCAGAGATGGAGGAGAGAAGCAAAGCAGCAGCAGCAGTAGCAGATACATGCTGCGAAAGCGGCCTCGCCCAAATATCTCAAAGGCTGCCCGCAAAACTTCATCTTCGGGCCGTCAGCGCACAGCTGACCAATCGCAGTCTCGGCTGCTTTTGGCACTACCCGTCGAGATCCGCCGAGTTATTTGGAGGCACGTCGTGGGCGGGCAGCTACTTCACATGGCCCGTGTCCCCAACAGACTCGTCGCTCTTGAATGCGCCCAGCCAAAGGATCTGACTAAAGACCTGGAGACCCTCAGGCATGACTGCTGGTGCATGACGAGGATCGGAGCCTTTCGTGGTACCATTACACGCGCGTACCGAGCCAAGAACAGTGCCGAGCCCACACGACCTGCTAACCTTCTTCCTCTGTTGCAGACCTGTCGGCTAGTATACGCTGAAGCAGTGTCAATGCTATACCAAGACAACATCTTTGATATTGATCACGTGGATACACTCCTTTATATGAAAAGGTGCATACTCCCTCGGCGTCTACATCAGATCACAAGACTTAACTACTCTTGGGATTTCTCTCAACCTGTTTACCCAGACTCTCCACGATACAAGACCTGGTGTGAAGCGTGCAATGTGCTCTTGAGTCTCCGCAGACTACAGGAGCTTACAATACACCTCACAGGAACTTTCGAAGTAACCTCGGAGTATTACGAAAGTAAGTCCTGGGTGCCCCTGCTGGATGGACTCAAGCAGGTCAAGACAACCCGGCGATACGACGTGTATATCCCATGGTCCGAGGATGAGTGCAGCCGGGCGACCGCTGAGAATGACTTCCCTTTCACCTTGGTGTCTCGGCCCCAGAAGCCGCTTACCCCACGGAAAACTGCCAAGGGCGAGACCGTTACGCTATTTTAAGCTTTAGCTTAGGCTTTGCTGGAGCTGGCTTCGGTGCGGCCTTTTGTAAAGTCAATCCAATTAGCTATTTTATCTTGGCGGCGTTCTAGGTGGCGGTAACCTGGACTTCTAGAAGGATATCTATGCCAATACATGACGGATATGACCACATCATCTGTACCTTGTGATAGCCGGACATGCATGCATTTAATTAAGAAAATACCGGGCTCTAGTAGTAAACCGGTGGTCTCCTGTCTATGTGAAACTGATTTCGAACCGTCCTGTAAATGGGATCTGGGCATGAGTGAGCTGTTGTGCGCAAGCATAGGGACATGATCCAAGATGCTGAACATTTCCCACGACAAGACTAAAACAGCTGTCTTAGTGCGCAGGAACACAGGAACAAGCCCACCGTAGCTTCTGCCTGGAAAAGTCTCCACTTGGTGCTGTGTTGCCTGGCACCGTTCAGGCAGCAGCCCCCAAGTTTGCCTGCATCCTCAGGCGAACATCCAGTCTCGCGTCCATCCTTCTCTTTCAAAAGGCGCTCTCTCTTCTTCTTTTCTCATTCACTTTCAATCTTCTTCATCTTTTCATCCCCCTCCGTCATACATGTGACATTGTCACGCTGACCCGTATTCATTCAAAATCCCCCCAATCCGGCCCGGACATCGCTCGCCCCGTGTTTACCCTACCCCACAGCCTCGACTCCCCATTTTTTGTTTCTTCAGCGTTCAGCGCAATGGCTCCGGGATGCCTCAAGGGCTACAGCATTGCCCTTAGTGGCACGTTCCGGGGTTTCAAGCATTGTGAGTTTCCGCTTCAATCCCCGGAGAAATGACCCCAGGAGTACGGCCATTATTCCGTACGTGGAGATAACCCTAACATTCACACTTTTCCTACAGCCGATCTGAAATACCTGATGGAAGAACATGATGCTACTTTCTGTCCGTCTGTCACTGATGAATGCACGCATTTGGTGACCACTCAGAATGATGTTGAGAAGAACACGGCGAAATGTAAGTTTGCTGTATTTCAGTGCTGAGTCTTGGCATTGACAGAATAATCCAGACAAAGCTGCGTGTGCGAATTCCGCTTGTCAGATCGTGTCTCTCGACTGGCTGATTGACTCAGTCCAAGCCGTTGAGATGAACCCGGTCGCGAAACCATTTCCCGTAAGTGGTTACATCCTGGGCTCTGTTCAAAATGGAATAAGCCAGGATGTGCAAAATGATTCCAACAAGGGCACAAAGAGAGTTATTCAAAAAGATACAACGAGCGATGGCCTGAATGTCGTAAAGAATGATGCTCAGAAGAACATTGCCTCGAGTGATTCTCAGACAGATACAAAGAACGACGAAGAAAATTCGGCAAAAAAGCGCAACGCCACACAGGTTGATGGTACCGAGGAAGATTCAAGCAAGAAGCAGAAGGATGCGCAAAAGGCTGGCTTCAAAAACCTGAATATTCCAGTCGATGAAGCTTTTCTTCGGGAGCATATCCAACACAAGGGTGATTAAAATATTGGCTTTTTCACCTTAAATCCAGAAACTAACTCGTTCTCTCCAGATCCTAAAGTCTACATCGATGATACCGATTTGATCTGGGATGCCACATTGAATCAGACTGTCGCGGCACAAAACAACAACAAATTCTACATCGTTCAACTGCTTTCTGTCTCTGGTGGTAAGAAGTATTTTACGTGGACCCGATGGGGTCGCGTTGGTGAGCATGGCCAGTCTGCCTGTTTGGGAGATGGGACGCTGGAAAACGCGATGAGATATTTTGAAACAAAGTTCAAGGACAAGTCAGGCTTGAAGTGGGAGAACCGACTCGATCCTCCAAAGCCGAAGAAGTACACATTCATCGAGCGCAACTACGAGGAGGATGATGATGATGAAGATGAGGATGATGTGAAGAAGGAAGACACCGAAGATTCAAAACCCGAGGTTGAGAGTGCCCTGTCAAAGCCTCTCCAGGACCTTATGAGCTTTATTTTCAATCCGCAGCATTTTATCGAGGCTATGGCGTCCATGTCCTACGACGCGAAGAAATTGCCACTGGGAAAGCTCTCCGATAGGACCTTGAAGAACGGGTTCTCGATTCTGAAAGAGTTGTCTGAACTTATCGCGGATCCGAGCCTTGCGGCATCCAAGTACGACGCTGGATTTGCAACCGCAGCAGCGACTCTAAGCGACCAGTACTTCACCATCATTCCGCACGTCTTTGGCCGAAACAGACCACCCGTCCTGAATTCAGATGCCCAAATCAAGAAGGAGGTTGAACTCTTGGACGCGTTGACTGACATGGATGTTGCGAACGAGATTATGAAGAACTCGAGAGAGGCTGACGAAATCAACCAACTTGACCGTCAGTTCCAAAGCCTAGGCATGGAAGAAATGACTCGACTTGATCACAAGTCGAGTGAATTCACCGAATTATCCAATTATCTTTCAAACTCACGTGGTGCAACCCACAACCTCCGATACCAGGTGATTGATATTTTCCGAATTGAACGTCGGGGCGAGAATGATCGGTTCAATGCTTCTTCTCATGCGAAGGTCAAGAACAGCGACCGGAGACTTCTTTGGCATGGTTCACGCAGCACCAACTTCGGTGGCATTCTAAGTCAGGGTCTTCGAATTGCACCACCAGAAGCCCCGGTCAACGGATACATGTTCGGAAAGGGTGTTTACCTTGCGGACACCTCAAGCAAGTCGGCAAACTATTGCTGCCCATACAACAGTGGTAACATGGGGTTGCTCCTCCTGTGCGACGCCGAGCTTGGTGACCCCATGTTGGAGCTCTTCGATGGTGATTACAACGCGGGCGAGAATGCCCAGAAGGAAGGCAAGATTGCTACGCTCGGTCAAGGCCAGAGCATTCCTGCCGGATGGAAGGATGCAGGTTGTCTGAACCCGGCTCTGGAAGGTGTTAAGATGCCAGACGTGAGCACAGGCACCTCGAAGGGCAAGGACAAGGCTTGGCTCCAGTACAATGAATACATCGTCTACGATATTGCTCAGATTCGCCAGCGGTATCTGTTCTACGTTCACATGAGGTAATTTGTTTGTCCTGCTTATCTTATTGTGGCATTTCAGAGGAGTATTATATGAGTTAATTTGCACTGCAATGGAGCTCTGGAGTCTGTTCCAAAAGCGATTTCCCCTGTCTTATGGCTGAATTCGTCTCTCGTTATTTCAAAACTTTATTCTTGCATCAATCAAGAAGTTAATGGAAAGTCGCTATTCAATTGGAAGCAAACCCCCTCGTACTGCGCGTAGCTCACGGCCTGCCTAGCCTCGCACAAAAGTCCGAATCAATAATGAAACATACCTCCTATTCACACAACCCCATCAACCCCTACACTCCGCCTCGGACAGCACATCGGCATATCCCAATCCCTCCTTAACCTTGACCGCCTCCGTTTTTTTCTCCTTACAAAGATCCTCAAACCCATCCCCCTTGTCCGGCAAAATACAATGAGAGGTGCTCGCACACCACCTCCCAGAAGCAGCCTCGCACACCTCCACATTATCCATGAACCCGATATGTTTGCACGTCCAGAGAGAATATTTGACTTCGTGGTCGTCTTGTGTTGTGCATGCGAAATAGACGGTGCCGTTGTATGCCATCGGGTGGAAGTCGCCGTCTTTGCAGGCCATTGAGCATTGATTGTTGCTGCCGCACTCTTGATTGGATTTTAGGTATGCAGTGCTCCGCGTTGCGAGGAGAGTGAGGAGGGGAAAGGTCCAGTGGACGTGCATTTTGTCTGGATGCGTGTTAGGGGTGCAGTAAGTGTATAGAAGTAGGGGTCTCGGACTTGCTTCGTTGTCAAGGTATGCTTTTGAATAGATGGAAGTTTACAATAATGGGCCCTGTGGTGTCACTCCTAGAAAGTCTTCCATTTTATACTCCGGCCAAGGTACTCTCGCGATGACGAAATGAAAATCACCCCTTGAGAAATCTGGGGTGTGGGGAGAAGTCAATGGAAACCCAGATTATTACTTGACTATTTTCTCAAGGATCATGGGGTCTTCATTCCAGGCTGTTTGATCTACAACTGTCTACTTGAATAGGAAGCGACCGGCGCCAGAATGCCCGATGCCAGAAGGTGGTAAGTGGATTGGCAATCTAGGGCTGAAACACGATAATGCGGGAAACTGAAGCCGCGAGATTAAATTAATTGCCAAGCTTTCTAGTAGTCGGCGAGTGGAACGGTGATGTATCTAGGTTTAGGGTAGAAATCAAGGGGTTCCAGGGGCTTACACGGGTGTTCACCCGAAATATGCGCCATAAGAAAGCACTTGCCGAATCCCGTATGACATCATTTGCATATTGCAACTTAGTTCGTGCGGAATGGGAATGTAATTTGCTAACCCCGAAGATGTTACACTTCTGGAGAAGTCGAGAGGCTGGGGTATCGCATCTCAGCTAACATTGATCAATACACACTAGGGGAACGCAGGTTGGCGCTTCAATTTTTTTTCCTGCTGCCCCTGCCCCTCACAAGATTAGATCAGGGGGACAGCATTTCTTTCATCCATCCTAGTTACCTAATACGCTATAATAGTAGCGAGTCATCTTCTACGTATCCGGTCAGCTAGCACGCCGCAGCCGCATAGGGACCCGGGACCTTCCTACATTGAATATGATGAAATATATAGACTGTATTGATATATACTATTATACTAGCTTATATTTAGCCTTTGTATCCATATCAGTAGTAATATTCCCATAGCGTTATAAGATATAGAGATATATGCACAACGATCGACATATCCTTCCTATGTTGGACATATATATTTGAAGCACGCCTACCCACACTATTTTCTTATCATTCTATATTTACTACCGTTTTCACCTAAATCACCTTCTTTTGAACATTTTAATAAAGAATTCTGTAGTTAACGTAATTCCCAAGCGAGTGGCGTACCCAAGCGAGCTTCGCATCTACCCACCCTCTATTTCTTTCTAAGAAATCAGCTTTAAAGGGCTACTTCCGGTCTTATAAGGATCCTGGAATCTGTTGTCACCCAAATAGATCCGTTACCAATTTAAATAGAATCAATATCAGGAATATCGTTATTAAAAGGTAAAGTACAAGTGAAGTGCATCCAGTGCCTAGTGTGTCAGGCCGTGATCTCCAGCTATTTGGTTTTGGAAATCAATCGAGACCTCAGTCCCCTCGTGTCTACTCACTCCAATCATCCACTCCATTGTTTTCTTCAGATACACAGCACAGGCCGTTCTGGCCCTCTTCATTCCACGCATCCACTTCCTCTTCACATTCATAGTTTCCCCCGTTTTTTCCCCTTGGCTACAAATATTCATCAACAGGCGTGCACACTACAGCCATGGCGAATAAAAACCTACCTGAGATCACAACGCTACGTGTCTTGCTCTGTGAAAGAGCCTGGGACTGGGACTGGGCCGAGAACAGCCACATCATCTTCCATGAAAACGGGATGGGCGAGGCAAGTCGGCCACCGCATTGACACGTCCAGTTACTAACAGTACACAGTTGACATGCGCCAGCGGACTCACACTCTTCATCGCCGTTGAATTTGAGTGGAAGCCGGTGAATAATGCTCTTGGCAAACCAGCGACTACCGGCCTTGCCAACGCGGGTAATCCTCTAACGCTAGGGCGCTGCAACATCGAAATAACACTCACCAAGCGCCTTATTCCGAGCCTGGCAAACGCCGATACCAGTGAAAACGTTTGGAACGAGGCTCTACTGCGAGAGACCGCGTTCAAGCCCAAGCGCTTCACCCTTACATTTGAAAAGGGCAGTTTCGTCTCGGCTGCCGATGTCAAGTGGAGGAAGAAGGACTTGTGGGATGCGCCAAGGTTTAAATACCGGCTGACAATTGATCCGTCGCCTTACCCACCGCGCGAGGAGTGGCTGGACCCGCTGGACCAACTAGGGTTCTGGACCTGGACGCAATTTTGCACCGAGAGAGATGCGGAGTTTGTGCCGAAGAAGGAAAAGAAAACTTTAGGGACACGATTGAGGAGGTTTCTGGAGAAGGTGAAGATTTGAAGGGATGTAATTTTCAGACTTTACACATGGTGCATCCAGCAACGACCTGAATTGCAGCTCATTTTAGCAGCTCCAGGACGATCTAGTCCACAAAACATGTCACATTAACAAAAGCAATTAAATTGATTGTCTTCCAAATCTATCTAGTTCGGCCCACAGTTCCCGCTGGGAGCAAAAAGGACATCATCAATATATACTTGGCCCGTGACCGAGTTATCCGGGAAGTCACACGCGGCAATAATATTCAAACGATCCTCGGATCTCCTCGGGGTATAGCTTCCGGTAACAGAAACCCACTTTCCAAAGTCCGACACAGTCTCGGTGGCAACCTGGCCTCTAGTCGCATTGCGACCCATGTAGACGTACACTGAGCAATATTCTGCGCCTGAGCTGGGAACTTGAACCTCTGCGCTGAAGTCGTATTTTGTGCCGCGCTTGAGGTCCTTCAGAGATTGCGAGATCGTGTTGCCGCCGTTGTCGATGGCGGTTCGAAGGTTCCTGTAGAAGGGTTAGTACATTGTGGATATTGTAGGAAGATTGCCTCACAGATAATATTCACCGCTGTATGCGCTGGTAGCGTTGCTAACGGTCGCGACGTCCACGGCGGATACGCGCCAAGGGAAAAGAACGCCGGACTCGAAGGATGGGTTCACCACCGCATTGCACGCTGAAAGAGCCATAATGTGTTGTTTGTTTCTGTGTTGTTGAGTACAATCGGAGGATATTAGCGACAAGCTTTATAAGATTAAATCTTCCGCAACAAGTTCATGACTGCTTACACACTTGAAACATTTGAGACAGGGGCGCGGGACAGCCGACAACGCGGCACGAAATAATGCAACGCAAAGTTATTTATTACCCTTCCTAACCGGATTCGCCTCTTTTCTCGTATTGAACAGGTTATTCTGCTCCCCCATTCGCTCTAAAATCTGACGGTTTGAAACATGGCCTCTTGACACCCAATGATGGTCTGAAGTTTGCCTTAGGCCACCTTTTTCTAACTGTTACGGTTACAGATTTTGCGAAGGTTCTTTCGGCGGTACTTTCCTCGTGCTATTTATGGATCTCGTTCGCTCTCGAGGCCCTTTTGTGGCGTATCTTCATCATACCCTGGCGACGTCAGTGCTAAGACTGTGGCGCACGCCGTAAGCATTGTGGATCACGCTCTTGATCACGGGATAAATTAATGTCTGGGCCTTTTAGGCTCTATTTTGATCCGAGACGGCCTAGTAATAATCCTACATAGTTTATGGTTTGTTTACCCGGTACGAGGGAACTTTGTGCTCGGGTTCTTCCTATCTCTCACTAAAAAATTACCGACTAAGACTCTTTCCAAGGATGAATTCGGGAAAAGACAATCCAGGTATACTACTCACATACGTGAATTGATACTTCTCGCTTCTCCTTTTGAAGTGATACAATGATTCGCTGTCGATGTTCGATCGGAAATGGAGAGAGCAGGCATAAACGGTCAAATCCTAGATGCCATGCCCTGATCCACACTTTGGACATTCTTTGGTCCTGAATCGCTCCAGCTTTGGTTGAAGACCGTAACCAAATCCGATGTTCCTTATTTAGTGGGTTCACTATTCGGAAAGTTCTCGTGGCAGGGACATGCCCAAGAATATGCCAAACTTATCGCCGGTACAGGGCAGATCAGATTATCGTGGCGAATCATCGCTTGGATCTTGATGCTCTCAAAACCGTTCTTAATAGTTGTGTGATACGCTTTGAAATGCTTGCGAGTCTGTTCCAATTTTATACGAATGGCGCTTATTGATACCTCGAAAGTCGGCGCTACCAGCCGTCGGTCTGGCTCCAAGGATTACCCAGGAAAAATAATTGAGAAGCCTCCGATAGCGTATCCCTGAGAAAGATCTACTCTATTGATTTGAATCAGGCGCGTTGCAGCCGCGGCTACAATGACTGCCAAGCCGCATCCACTTCGGGAAAGCGAGAAGCGACGAACTAACCAAGTCGGGCAATGAACCTTCCACACTAACCTTATTTGCCGAGTCATAGGCTACACCCGCCCGATTAGGATATCTGCCGATAGGTTTTCATCTGGCGAGACCATATTTATTGCCATCGAAAAATTAGGGTAGATAGATGGATACAAATATAATTTATCCAGAAATCAATTCTTTTCGTCAAACCAATTCATCCCTTCCCGGGGTCCCGATTCATCTACATACCTTTCCATCCTCACAAGACACCATTCCACACATCAATTACATACTCGCCAAAATGCCCGGCATCACAGAACAAACCGCAACCTCCACACCACAAATCTGCATAATCGGCTCCCTAAACATCGACTTCGTGACATCGACCCCTCGCTGCCCGGGCCCCGGCGAAACACTGACGGCAACCTCCCTGACTGTGACAGCCGGCGGAAAGGGCGGAAACCAAGCCGTTGCATGCGGCCGGGCCTCATTCATCGCAAAGGAAGCCCAAGATGTATCCGTGGGCATGATCGGTGCCGTCGGAGCAGACGACGTCTACTATTCGACGCTCCTGAAGCCCGCGCTCGAAGCATCGGGCGTGAATACAGCGAATATTGAAGAGTCGAGCGAGGATCAGACCGGGTCTGCGAGTATTATCGTTGAAGAGGACAGCGGCGAGAATCGGATTCTTGTTGTACCTGGTGCGAACCATGCGGGTATGATGAGTGATGTTGCACAGATTATCAGCGCTGTCAAGAACCAGGGCAATCCCGGAGTGATCGTGATGCAGGGCGAGATTCCACGGAAGACGACGTTGGGATTATTGGAGTATTTCAACGGCGGAGTATGTGACCGCGCTCATGTCGTCTTCAACCCGGCGCCTGTTTATCCGGAGGGGATTTCGCTGGCTGCGGTGAAAGGCACTTCTGTTCTGATTATGAATGAGACGGAGGCTGTTCAGATGTCGAGGTCTATTGCTGGGCTTCCTGTTTCTTCAAGCCAGCCTGATAAGCTTGATGCCCTGCAGCCTGCGGAGCTGGCACCCAGATTCCATGAGATGGCGAAAGTACAGATTGTACTTATTACGCTTGGGTCCAAGGGGGTTTATTTCTCGACGAGGACCGGCAGATCTGGCAATGTGCGAGGGGTGAAGGTTGCCAAGGTTCTTGATACCACGGCTGCTGGGGACACTTTTGTGGGGTATTTCTCTACAGAGTTGACGAGGTTTTTGGCTAAGGGTGCTACGTTGGAAGAGTTCGATGCGGAGATTGAGGTCGCCGTGCAGAAGGCTAATGCGGCGGCGGCAAAGTGTGTTCAGCAACGGGGAGCAGCGCAGAGTATTCCCTTTGCGTATGATATAGAGTAATGATTTAGAACGGGGTTATTTTCTTTGTATAGGCGGTGAATGGAGTTCCGAATTTAAGACATAATAGAATCATCCGCGTCATCATCCGGCTCTTCATCAAATCGAGCAATCCTCCATACGGATTGAAGCGCCACGGTCTCTTGTTCCAAATTAATCCCTGTAGTAGCTGTAATCAGTCTTAGTCGTTCCAGAAGCACAGCTTGTTGAGACTCGTGCGTCATTTCTCTTGCAATCAACAAAAGACCGGCGACTAGTATCGGGTCCCATTGCTCTGGCGAGTCATTGCTAGCCGCAATTCCGGCGATAGATTGGGCGTGCCAGATATGAGACGTGAAGCATCGTGGGCCGGGTAATGATTTCAGTAACCTTGGCTTGTGCGTCAATAATAGGAGAGAGGTGATGTGGTAGACGGCGTTGGCGACCAGCGCCATCGGTGTCGTGAAGATGAGAATGGGAAATGATGATGCGTGATCAGGGTCGATCTGCTCTGCTTCGCCACCGCGGACGTCAACTATCTGCTGAGCATCGACTGGGCGGTCATTATACCATTTCTGGCAGTCTGTCCAGAGGAAGGTCCATTGGGATAGAAAATGCGATTGTCGTAGGGATGGAAATGCTGCTAGTTCTGGCGAGCCGGCAGCCTGCGGTGAAGTCACGTCCGGGTCTCCGTATATCAAGGCAAGAGAATGCCCAAGGAGACAGAGAGCATGGTCGTATACTCGATGGACGGTTCGAGTGTCTGGTCGTGGTGGTGCATGGATTGACGAGCCGTCTCGTTGGAGAAAAGAGCGGAAAGGTAATGAGGGGGCTTTAGAAGCCGCGATTGAGGATGCAAGATCTGAAGCGAACTGTCAGTACTTCTTCACATTCCAATTGAACAAAATCAAGTGTTACATACCAAGTCGGAAGTGCAGCCAAAACAAGGCTTCGCCCAGATCATCAGTCATAGAAGTTGGAGACAACCAGCTGCCAACCGATTCTATCAGACCCCTCCATCTCTGAAGTCCTAATGGCAGAAGGTCTTGCAGGAGAAGTATAGCATTCCCAGCTTGTCTTATCAAATCAGACTGAAGTTCCAAGCTATCTTCTGCCTCTTTGCGAAAACGGATGCTGTTGCCGATGTCTTCATTATGATATATAGAGAGTAGCGACCGCTGGCCAGCGGATAACGCAAGGATAGCAGCCTGCAAAGGTCTGTTGGACCGGGAAAGAAGCAGCGTTTGAACCCCGAGAGCACAGTCGGGATCTCCGACATCGATCCAAGGACCCACGTGATAGCGAAAGTGTCGTAACAAGTCTGTCTCTCGGCAGCTATTTGCAGTAGTCGGGCGCCTTGTAATCTGCTGGGGGCTGGTGAGGAAGCTCAGGTATTCGGGGATAGGATGTCCTCCAGGGGTTCCTCGTGTTAGGTTGTTGAGGAACACGTTAGGTGTGCTTTGCAAATTTGAAGGCCCTGGAGAAAAGCCGATCGGTACATTTGACGTTAGGATGTCGTTGATAGGAACAGCCGTGCGACTTTCTGCATTGTGGTATGCAGTTTCATTCGGGCCGCTCGAAATTTGCTGGGTGGCGGCCCGAGACTCAGGTGCAGCTTCATCCTGCTCCTGCGATTTTCCCTTGCCTGCTGCAACGGGGGAATCGTCGACGAACTATACCCCGGATATCAGCAACGTCCTGAGCCGGACCAGATGCTAATGTAGTCCTACAGTGATAGTGTTATAAACCTGTCTCGTCCCGCCCGAGGCAGCACCAGACCGCGGGGGCACAAAGGCAAGATCAGCGCCGTATTTGCAAGAAAATCCTTTGACTTCGCAATTGGCGCATCGCGGCTTTTGTTCATCGCCTGGAGGCAGTCAGCAAAGCATCGGCGACGGGCACGCGACACGTACATTTTCTTCGCCTCTTGCGGCAGGTCAGACAGCCCGTCCTCACCCTTTGTTTGCCGGCAGGTGTGGCCTTCCTAGGCATGATGTATGGCATGCATGACCCCGGATGTTGGAGAAGACCAAAAAGAATGCGGAGCCTCCAGTGTCCCCAAGAACCAGCACGGCGAAGCGGAGGTGTCCGAGTGTCCGAGTTTGGCGGGGCGGGGCCGAAAGAGGCAGCGCCAGTCGACGCGGCTTGGACCGCATTTCCCTTATGCCTTGATTGAAGCTTGACTCGGAAACGCCACCCGCATCGATCGAGATGGGTTTACGTGTTGTGGAGTAAACGTGGGTAAATCTCGGTACTTGAAGTGTGACACATTGAATTGAATTATGGAACATCGTCATACGTCATTGTTATTCGCTAGGGCATCAGGTACAGGTCGCCCGCATTCTTTAAATTACACCTATGCTCAAAGAGTCTCGATATACTGAGATCCCTCCTTCTTCTCCAAATCACGGCCGGTCGCAGATCCCATCCGTTCAATAAATGAAGTCAGACCGACATCGCGCTGGGCTTCACGCAGCAACTCGGCATCTCGCTCACCCGTGTGGCTACCGAAAACGCGATCCATCTCTTCGAGACTGGCATTCTTGGTCTCTGGCAGGAAGAACCAGACCCAAACAATGCCCACCGCCAGGAACGCAGCGAAGAAGATGTACGTGCCCCACTCCCAGGCCTTGAGCATCGGAGGGACAAAGAAGGCAATGGCAAAGTTGTTGATCCAGTTGCTGGAAGCACCGATGGAGGCACCCTTTGCGCGAATAGAGAGAGGGAAGATCTCCGAGACGAGTGTCCATGAGCAGGGTCCCCAGGTGGCTCCGAAGCCGGCGATGTACAGCCAAATGAGTGCTAATTCTCTGTTAGTTCTCGTCTTGTGAAAAGAGGTGGAAAGCCACTAACCAACTGCGGTCCAACCCGCTGCCACATGGTGAGGCCAGTCGTGCTGGAACTTCGCCACGATAACTCCGACAATGACCATGCTACAGAACATAACCATGGATCCGACCAGAAGCATAGGCTTACGGCCTACTTTGTCAATAATCAACTGTGGAACAATGTTAGTATATCCTCACGCCGGGGAATTCAATGTGTTGAACCTACCATTGCAGGAACTGTGCTGACAAGGAAGACTACGCCCGTCACACCGGTAGCCAGCAGTGCAATAGTACCGCCGGTCAAACCAAGGCTAACAAAAACGTTTGACGCGTAATAGATAACTGGAAATTGTCAGAAAACGGATCTCACCCTTGGGATAGGAAAAACTCACTGGCATCAATACCACTCCACTGCTGGAAGAACATGATCAACCAAGCAGTAGACACGCGCTTAAAGTTATCCATCGACCGCACACAGTTGGCATACTGAGCAATCTGGTTCATGAAAACACTCTGGCGCTCCCGCTCCGCCAGCTTGGGTGAGTTGCGCGCAAACGCACGCTGCTCAAACACGGACTCCGCCTTGATCTCGAGGTACTCGACCTGAACCAGTTCATGCTCGACGGGCAGCTTGCGCATCCAAGCCAGAGTAGCCTGAGCCTCCTCGTCGCGGCCCTGCTTAACCAACCAGCGAGGCGAGAACGGCATGAACCAGATACCACAGGCCAGGAAGAAAGCAGGAATACCCTGGATGATGGAGGGCAGACGCCAAGCAATGTCGGACTGCGTCTCGCCCGTTCCACCGATAAAATTGCTGCCGTATCCGACCCAGAACGAGATCATGATACCGAGAATGGTGGCGAATTGGTAGAAAGAGACAAGAAGACCGCGCATCTCGGGAGCGGCGAGTTCGGCGTTGTAGAGTGGGCCGACACCGCTGAACAGGCCGACGCCCAAACCGGTGAAGAAGCGGCCTGCGTAGAGGAGAGATGGATTGCCATCTGTAGCACCCACGTAGAGATAACTTCCGAGCACGACCCAGCAGCAGGCGAAGAACATGGTATACTTGCGAGAGAAGATCTCACCCAAGATACCGGCCGAAAGAGATCCCACAATACCTCCAACTTGGAGAATGGAGGTCAACCAGCCCGTTGCCGTAGATGAGGCCACCACAGACGGGAAGTTCTCAGTGAAGCGAGTCATGACCAACGACTGGCCAAGGACACCCTGCTGGTAGCCATATTCGAAACCACCGAGCCTGTATCCCTTATATTAGACCGTGAAAGGGGTTTCAGAGGGGATTGACCACTCACGAAGCAAAAAAGGCGATAAAGATGACTTTAGGGTTATGGAAGATCGACTGCCACATCGATTTCTTCGCGATCTGAACGCGCGGAGCCACCTCCACATCAACAGTTGACTCAGTCATGGCGGAAAAAAAAAATCAATCCAAGTGAATGCAACTCAAGATGATTCTCCACAAGAAGATCTGGGGAAAGAATTCGAATACGGGGAAAAAGGGACGACAGGTCCCATTTTATCTTATTTCCAACCCCAGCGCCATCCCCAGTCCAAACAGACCCTGCAAAAAAAAAGCTAACCTCTACCCCGGTTTGGACTCGGCGTCCCGAGACGAGTGGTCACACCCCCGGAAGAAAATCAAAAACGTGGAGGCAAAAGCAATTGTGGAGTCTCGGGACTAAACCATACATGGACGTGTGTAGGCTATGCGCGCCGTGTTGGGCGCGATATCGGGATCGGGTGGATCCACTCGGGTAACAAAGGGGGAGACTGGAGCCAAAATCCCGTGCGAAGGCTCGGACCCTGGCAGCCCAGCCCGCTAGCTTTCGGGTTGCGCACATTTCGTGACTGTTGGTTTCCACGGGTGAAACTAGCCTTGCCGATTGTGGGTGGATTGTGGGGTTTGCCACGGATCTGTGCCTGTTTCGGGGAATCGGAGGCAGAGTTTTGCCGTATTGGTCAAGTCGATGCGGGGAGGGATCGTGGAGTTCGAAGGGCGATCGGGTGCGATTTGACATCAAAACTCCCAACTTTCGGTTGATGATCGGAGATGAGATCGGGACCGGCCGCCATGACGTTAAAGGATAGGCAACAGGACATACCTCGAGGTATAAAGGTTCCGGTGAATGAACGGGGTGAAAATCTGGGGTATCTTCAGTGCCTGACCTGCTAGACTAGGGGAACGATGTATTGGCCGACTTCTTTGCCGCTGCTCTGCAGCTCTCTGCTTCCCTTGGTGGCTGGCGCCTTCGTGCAGGGGGATAAACACTATGCCATCATGGACAATGATTGGTACACGGCTGGTTTCGTGCCATATCTGATCGCCCTCGATGGCGACGTCGATGTTCTGGCCCTGGCATCGGGTGAGTGTGTCAAACACCAGCAGTATGCAGCAACTGACTTTTTACCTTAGATACCGCCAATTCCTGGCAACCCCAGGTGGCACTGCACGCCGTGGCAACTCTGGAAGCCGGTAATCTGAGCTGCATCCCGGTTTATTCAGGTGCTACTTGGCCATTGATCAATACTCCCCAGCGGTTCCAGGCCTGGGAGACCGTTCACGGCAAACTCCCGTGGGAGGGAGCATTCGCTCCCTACAACGAGACTTATGAAGCCGAGGGCAATGATCCTACCTCGGGCAACCCGAACCGAATTGTCAAGTCGGCGTTCAAGGAGGGTTTCCCCAAGGGCAAGCCGGACAACTCGACCTCCGCTGCGAACTTCATGGTCGAGATGGTGCACAAGTACCCCGGTCAGGTGTCCATTTACTCTGCTGGAGCTCTGACCAACGTGGCACTGGCTGCTCGCATGGATCCTCAATTCGCATCGCTCGCAAAGAACCTGGTGATCATGGGCGGGTATGTTGATTTGAATATGCTCGAGGCCACTGGTAGCGTCATGCAGGCTGATTTACAGTCCGACGTACGTACTCCGGATCTCTCCAAGAAGTGACGCGTTGACTGACCACTCCCAGATCAACCTGATGATCGACCCCGAAGCGTCCAAGATCGCCCTGACTGCCGACTTCCCCGAGATCATCGTCGCTGGCAACGTCGCGAACCAGGTATTCCCTACCCAGGAATTCGTCGACGAGGTCAAGAAAGCCGGAAACCCCTACAGCGAGCTGTTCGCTAAATACTACGACCTCTCCTTCCCTTTTTGGGACGAAACTGCTGCAGCTCTGATGGTTGATCCCTCCCTTGCTGTCAACCAGACTACAGGTTTGTCATTTCAGAAACCATTAGACACTTGAGCAAAACTAATCGTCAACTTCTAGTATACCTCGATGTCGACACTTCCTACGGCAGCCCCAACTACGGCAACGTTCACGTCTACCAGAAGGCCCTTGCGCCCGCTGGTATTCGCAATGTGACGTATGTCTTTGAGGTTGATGCCGATAAGCTGAAACGGCGGATTAAGCATTCTCTTATGCACCCCAAGTCTTGCGCCGACCTGTAGATGTACATATTATGAGGCGCTTGGTAAATATTGTATATACTGAAAGACGGAATTGGGTTTAAATAAATGGTTGTATATTAGGTACAAATTTCTACCTGTTGGGAATGTGTTCACGGGACTAGAAGTGCCACCCAGAGAAGTAGTTGAAGTAAATTGGCTTTTTGGCTGATGCGTGGTTTTCAAGGCTTATTTTTTGCCTCACTAATTTTCTGGTCTCATCGGCCTTTTCGTGGCTATCCACGGGTCACCATACTATATTGGGGCAGCGGGTCTCCGTGACTAAGTAAATTTTGTCTCTGGATGGAGCCCGCGACAGAACTTTGGGAAGCTCCACCTATTACCTTTTCTTCCATTCTACCCCAGACTCCCTTTCCACCACCATCATGGATGACCCGGTCGCTCCAATTCTTCCCAACGGGGGAATATCCGACTCATTCAACAGCGCACCGCCATTATTCGAAGAAGAAGCATTCTTATCCCCGGGCACATTCTCAAGCGCGGACGAATACGCCGCTAACCCGCGCTTCCTCGAATTACAAGAAGAGCTGCGCTGCGTGCTATTCTCCGCAGTCGCGAGTCTTGAACCTAGCACATACATCTCGCCAGCGCCCTCAGATCCACTAGATGGCCCCGGGCCGCGTGCATCACGACAGAGTCTAGATTTCACACGGGTATCAATCCCAAAAATCCGACTGATTTATTATCTCAAGAACTGGATAACCGAGTGCGCACCGTACTTGGATAAATTCGACGAGGCGCGCCATTTTGGCGTTCACATTCCCATCCTGGCGCAACGATCTCCTACTTTATTCTACGCTATCCTTGCTTTCTCCGCCCGCCAGACTGAGCGGAAAGCATGTCTTGATAAGGCCTACGACAGCCTGGAACTCTACCAAGAGTCCATCCGCCTGTTGGCACCATGCCTTCAAGCCAAAGACCCGAATGTCCTAGTGACGGTCTGCATCCTCGCAGTAATGGAACTAATGTCCGTGAGTCCGCGGGACTGGCGCCGGCACGTGGAAGGCTGCGCCGCATTATTCGACTCATTTAACGTGAACGGCCTATCAGGGGGCCATCTCCAAGCTGTCTTTTGGTGTTACGCGCGAATGGAGTTGTGCGGCGCGATAATCTCCAATGGTGCCGAGAGCACGGTTCTGGCACTTGAGAAATGGGTACCAGCGATGCCGGAAACATCATCACCAAAAGAAAGAGAAAGCACGATCCGCGACCTATTCTGCGCAAAGGGTCGCGTAAGCCCGGACATGCACGCCAATTGGGCCGTGTACCTATGCGCCAAGACGTGCGACCTTGCATGTCGGCAGACTAGACACCTAGAGCTAGGCGAGATGGTCGACGACGAACGGCCATTCAGCGAACAATGGAACAATCTCTGGGACGAACTCCAATACTGGCTTGAGACACGACCTCCGGCCATGCTCCCAATCAAAACTACAGGAATAGGAGGCGGACAAATCTTTCCCGAGATTCTATTTGCGCACTGGGCGGCTATCTCGGGGAACCAGCTGTATCATGCATCTTGTATCATGATGCTAGATATCAGACCAATGGAAATGGTGTTGCCAACGGGGAAACCGCATTACTCGGCGATTTGGCATGCGAGGAGGGTGTGTGGGATTTCGTTGACAAATCCGCACAGTGGGAATCTTATTAATGCGATTCAGCCGCTATATATTGCGGGGAAGCTGCTCAGTCATCATAGTGAGCATATTGAGGTCGCGAAGTTATTTAAGATTGTCGAAGAAACCACTGGTTGGGGGGCATTATGGAGGTTGAAGGATCTCGAAAGGGCTTGGGGGTATGAGCCGGGGGAGATATTGTCTGCGATATAGACTAAGATTCGGATGCTGATATTATATATAAAATATGAAGTCCTGTGAAATAAATGCCGAAATTGGCTACATTTTAGATCAGAAACGAGCCCTTCAGGCCTATAACTTCTTACGTTGAAGGTTCCACCCATCAAAGTTTATACTTTGTTAAATCATCACTGAAAATGAAAATCCCAGTTGCGTTTCTTTCGCCACTAGTTTACAAGCGTTTAATGTGATGCAAACCCTTTCTGAGAAGAACATAATTGACTCCGGAATATTTGACAAAAGCCTAGAGGTGCTCTACTCTGAGTAGAAAACTGCCTCGACCATTTTGATCATGGCAGTGCATGCAGCACCACGTCTGTCTTGGAGGACATAGAGAGGATCAAAGTACAGAGTATTGTATTGCACCTGCTTCGCTATTCACAGCGCGCCGCCTTTCCCCCGAGTAGTAGGTTTGGTATCCGAGGACGCGGTTTTGTTCTGCGTGGGGTCGTGTTGAACTTGTTCTTTGATAGATTCTTCTTCGGCCGCCAAAGGGGTCTTTTCCCCCAGCATAGGTCTGGAATCCGACGACTCGGTTTTGCTCTGGGTTGGGTCGTACTCAGTTTGCTCTTTGATAGTTTCTTCTTCGGCCGCCGGTGCGGCTTTCTTCCCGAGCATAGGTCTGCTATCCGAAGGTGACATTGTGGGGACGGGGCTGCTTGTATTTGCTTCTTGAGAATACTTTTTCACGGTCGTGGTTCGATAGGATGGATTTCGTGGAATAATTAAGTTTGTTTTCTGAAGGACTCGATAATTTATATCGTTGAAGGACTTGCGGGGAACGCCGCGGACCGATGATTATAATCGACGTCATCCTACCAACAAGCCACCCACCCAATCACTGGCCAATTAAATGCAAACAGAAAACCTGCTAGATCTGACTCTCAAGGCCTGAATGGATGAGAAGAACAAACACTGCTTCAGGATATTTGTTGCAAAGGGGCGGACAGTGTTCGTCGACTTGTCGTCACTCTCTCAGGATTTCGAGAAGCGGTGGTGCGCCCCAGCCCAAATCAACTTACCACCACATCCAATGTTCTCTGAATTGAGACTGTTCAGGCTACATCTTATAAATTGATCTTCCGTGTGTTTCCGTAAAATAGCATAATATTAAATCCCGACACCGCAACCCCCGATTACCGAAATGGTCCTTGTTCATTCTCCACCCTATGCAGCTTTATCCCCGGTATTTATTGCAGAGGCTCTAACTGAACCGCCATCAATATTCTCTACGAGCACGTCAGCCAGATATTCTGTGAATTATAAGACTTGGTAACCATACTGCTAACGAATTACGAGACAGGTAACTCCTTCACTTCCGTGTACACCCCAAATAACTTCGCCAAAGACCATAGATACACGTCTTTGGGCCCTAAGAGGATTGAAAGAGAGTCTAATAACTTTCTAATATTTATCAAAGTATGTGGTCAGCCAATGACAAGAATTTGTCCACCCCGTTAAACATTTCAGTATACAAAAGTTGGTTTTAAAATTGACGAACGTATAATCAAACTGAAGAAATCAACAAAAGAACTAACTACAAGTTCGCTGACAACGGTGCTTCTGCGCAACGATCTTGCTTGATCATTTCGCTAAGCTTGTAGGCCATTGCACCAATAGGAGCAGTTGGGTGTCCACTAATTTGCTCAGGGAACACACTCGCATCCATGACCCGCAAGCCTCTCACATTATGCACCCGACATTTTGAGTCGATAGCGCTCGTTTGTGGGTCTGAGCCCATGCGTACCGTGCCAACCGGATGATAAAGTGTGAAGGCTTTCTCTTTCATGAAGCGAATAAGGTCTCCATCGGGGATGGATTCAATGTTGCTGCTTGAGTAGGGCCACCACTCCGAAGTTGGATCATCATTGACAGGAACGGGCTCCAGATATTTTTGGAGGGCCGGGCTTCGCATTATTTTCAGACAGACCCGGAGACCGGTCAGCAAAACGTTTTGGTCATTGTTGTCCTTATCGGACAGGTATTTCGGGTCAATGATAGCTGGATGATTCTCATTAGTTATCGACCAATAGGGGGCTGTATCAGTATACTTACGTGGTTCCCATGGGTCTTTGCTTCGAAGGGTGATGGTGCCGCTGCTCTGGGGACGAAGGCTGATAGGGATAATAGTAAACACATTGCTTGCGTCCGGCGGACTCTCTTCTCCATGATGGATAAAAGCCAAGGGTGCCCCGATAATCTCCAAGTCCGGCCCAATACGCCCAGAAGTGTAGTCCGTCAGAGGGCCAGCTGATTGAGAAAAGGTATAATCGGCCGAGCGGAGAAAGGCAGCGGCTTCCCCAATATTGCTGGTTAGAGGCCCTCGTCCCAATGTCATCCACTGGAGTAAAGCTGGCAAAGCTTTTAATGTGCTGGAAAGATAGTCAAGTGTTGTATTTGGCTTTGCTTTGCAGATAACGCCTGTGGGACAGAGGTGGTCTTTCAGGTTCCGCCCCACTGCGTCATTCTCTTGAACAATGGGAATGCCATAGCTTTCGAGCTCAACTTTGGGGCCAATTCCACTTAAAAGAAGAGTTTGTGGGGTGTTGATGGCACCGCCACAGAGGATAACCTCTCTCCGAGCATGGACCTGGAAAAGACTACCCCTTTGCTTGGTCTGAAGCTCAACACCAATCGCTGTAGGCTGGTCGGTAGTGAGTCTGTCAAAGAGAATGCGTGTGACATGGGAATGACAGGCTACGTAGAGATTTGGTCTCCGAAGGACATCGGGTGATAGAAAGGCGGTAGCCAAAGACGAACGCTGCCCCTTGGAATCGATGAACGTCTGAAATCGAGTGGCCCCGAGACTACTGTCGGAGATGTTCACATCTGCACTCGTAGGGATTCCTGCGTCCTGGCAAGCCGGTAGGAACCCCTTGTCAACGATCTCGGAAAGCCACGAGTAACCCGTCTGCCAGTCACCAGTAGAGCCGCGATGTTTCATATCAATTGCCGGTCGCGTGGGGTTTGGAGTGAACTTTTCCATCCGGCGAAAGAAAGGCGCTAAATCGGTGTAGCTCCAGCCGTCACATCCGTAATCGGTAGCCCATTCATCGAAGTCTGATTTTGAGCAGTGATGGTACATCATTGCATTGAGCGAAGTTGAGCCTCCGAGCACACGTCCGCGAGGCCAATACAGCTTTCGAGATGAGAGATTCGGCTGTTCGACCGTGTAATAGTCCCAGTCATGCTCTGTGTGAAAGAGCTTTGGAAACATTAGAGGAACTTTGGTTTCCAAAATCTTGGTGTTATCTCCTCCCGCCTCAAGAAGCAGAACCGAGACATTCGCATCTTCTGAAAGCTTGCTGGCGAGAACACATCCAGCTGCACCAGCACCGACGATTACTGTATCCGAGAATAAGCCGTTAGACTTTTCAAACAAATGATCGTATCGTCAGATATACCGTAGTCATATCCGCACAGAAGGCGAGAAGCCGAAGCATGTGTCACAGGCGGACCCGTGGGAAGCTGCAGCGTTGCATAGTGGAGAGGATCGTGCAAGGGGTTTCGATGTCGACGAGACATATTCAAAAAGTAGGATACTGTGAGCCAGAGATTCACGGAAGCATTTTGTCCCGTTGTGGCTCATTTATACTACAGCCCCCTGGCCCACCACTTGGCTTACAAGTTGATCGGCAGCTTCATGCCGGTACCCATATCGTCTACCCCGCGTCTATATTCCCCAGATCGGGGTTTCTTGGCGGAAGAAGCAAAACAAATAATGCGAGAGGAAAGGAATCGCGGAGCCGCTTGAGCCCAACGGACAGTGCTTTAGGGCTTCCGCGGCTCCGCCATAGCGGCCCCTTACCCACCCACAGCGGGCGAACCGCTTTTGGATCCCTCAGAACGGTACGCAAATCCAGACACGGGATGCCAAAAAGGAGGTCCGGGTAAAGCCAGAATGATTAGACTCTCCGAGGTGCCCTTGAGAGGCCCCAAGGATCGCTTTAAGTTTTAAATCACAAAGTATCCGGGTTCGACCCCGAACATCGCTTTTGATCCACTTCAATCTAGCTGGAAATTGTCATTCAAAGACACCAGACACACAAAGACGCTATGAACACCCCGGCATACCAGTCTGGGCGAACCCGCGCCATCCGTTCAATGAACTCAAGGGAAGAAGCTATCATGAACTCTCGGAGAGTACCTCGTGGAGGAGTCAGGAAACCCAGTCGTTCTGATTCATGGATATTCACGCAAAAGCAGCGAGTTGTACCTCTGTTATCGAATAAGCTCGTCATCGCCCTCGGTGGTATCGATCTCCAGCTCATGTTTCCATACCTGCAGTCGACAGAGAATCCAGAACAAAGGATCCGGGTCGTACTCCGTCCTGACTCTTCTTTATCACATCCCGAATTGTTCTCCACGTCACCCGTGATGAGCGACCAACAGACCTATGTCGACCAACCTCAACAACGTGATACGTTATCTCAAGCAACTTCATCGACCCAATTCTCTACTTCTACGCCATCCGTGCAGACGTGCAGCAATTTCCTAGATAGTGTTTTGACGACAGTGGAAGAGCGTACATTCCTACGGAGTATGATGCCTACAATAGCGACTCCGACTGAGGATGCCCTTGCGAATCCAGGGAGTGAGAGTGATCCTGAGACCACGGAACCTACACCACTGTTCGTCGATCCGTCGCTGGTGGAATATAATCCCACGTTAGATGCACTAGAGAGTTGATCCTGAGCTCTAGTCGAAGTCTCAACATGACAAATACTCGGTAACAGGATGGGTGTAACAAAGATTGAATTCAATGTTCTTGGGGGAAAGGGGTAATGGCCTTGGTGGATTTTCTTTGGATTTTGTTTGGCGTAAGGCTTAAATTTATGTTATATTACCAATCATATCCGCGAATATCGTTTTATAAATGTTGTTAATTGACGATTACCGCAGCAAAAGGCTCCGACGGGACAGCCAATTTCCTGCTGCTCCAAATTTTTCATCCAGGAGCTCATCTAAATGATCTAAAGTCGCATTTGGCTTTCAATCTCCTTCGAAATCACTCCGCGCTAGTTAAAGGCGATTTTGGTTCTGCGACTCGTTGCAGCGGGGCCCGGTAGTCGAAGCCGCAAGTCGGAACCGCGGCTGTTCGGCAGACAGACGTGGGGCGTGTAATTATTTATCACCCCGCAACCTAGGTACACATTGCTTTTCTGACCAAATTATCTCCTTCTCCAACCACATCTCAAACAATCATGTACAACCATACATATCGAGAGCTGATCAACAAGTTCTCAGTCTCTCAAGACGATGTCGATTTCTTCGCCAAGCTGCCTTTTGTCCGCCCATACGTGGACAAGTCCAGTGCCTACCAACCGGTACCTTTCGTCACGAGATACGATAAAGGAGACTTGTCCGATAAATTCTTCAATAAGGCGATCAACTCGAGCGACACTATTCCACGGGTCTTAGCTTTCATGCGAAAGCAATATTCTCTACAAAACCCACCAACTGATAATGAGGGCTCTGATCAATCAAAAAGTCCAGAAGAGCCGCACTTTGTTGTTTTTTGCCAACTTGAATCGGGGGTGAACGGCTACATCGACACTGCCCACGGAGGAGTTCTGGCAGCTTTGTTAGACGAGACACTGGGTCTTTGCGCTGAGACCTACCGTGTTTTCGTCTCAGACGAACAGGAGCATTTACTTACGGCTAAACTCGAGGTATCCTACCATTCACCTGTGTCTACTCCGAGTACAATTGTCATCAAAACGTGGGTGAAGAGGAAGGAAGGTAGGAAATGGTTCCTTGAGGCAAGCATACTGGATCATGAAGGTTCACTGAAAGCGACGGCAAAATCCCTCTACGTCCGCCTACGATCACCGTTATAGAAATACATAACCATCAATGGCTCTTCAAATAATCAACCTGGCCACAAACCGCGAATTCATCAGCCATCGTTCCTTCTCCTTGCCAGCCGTAGGATGTAATATCTTAGAAAAGGTCAACCTGCTCGGCTTTTGCTCCACAATCATTGGAGACTGTGACTACAGCCTCAAGCAGGGTGGTGTCGATTGAGATCACCAGAAAAGACAAAGCTCGCTGGACGTCGTCGTCTAGGAAATAGCTGGAGTTAAGTCGCAAATAGTTTGATGGCTTTACAAGACGGAGAGAAAATCGATTGGATTTATTCATTATTCGTCAATTTGCTTTTCAGGCAAAGAGTGGCAAATCTGGCAACGTTGAAATAACGGCATGGAGGGTCTTGGAATAGTCAACATCGCTGTCACACCCAAGGTCATTCTGGTTCCATATCGTCTCTACAATACGTTGAACCAGGTGGACATGATTTGATCGGTGTAATGATTCTCGTTCCGTCTTCGATAGAGTTTCCAATATTGAAAGACGTTGCTCGTCCTCAACAGCTTCACAAGCCAGAATGAACATCGGCCACGCACTTTCGCAGAAGCCAAGGTCTTGTAGAACCAGGATACCCTCCCTGACTAGTCTTCTGTGTTGAAATGAAGTAGTAGGTATCTTTAAAACTGCGCGATTCAAGAATATCAACGCAGCGCATCGGTAAAGATAGGCCAACATTTGTTGTCTTGTTAATGGTGCTTCTGGAATGTCATGAAATGTTCCTTGATCTCCAACAGCCGCTTGAAGTCTTTGTTTGAGATTCCAAAGCTGCTCATTGTCTGCTCTGTCATCGTACAGAACATCATTTGCCTTGTATGCCGAGGATCGCGTGCAGATGATTCGAATCAGATCAAGGGCGTCCATTGGGCATGTTATTCTGCTTGAATACTATGCTTCAGTCAGCCAGGATGAAGCAACTGTCAGAACTACTATGAAACTCACCGTAGATCCATCGAATGCCGGCATATCAGAACGTATCGCCAACGGACCCTTACAGAAATTGTCTATAGAGCTTGCTTCGGCCCAGTACCGCAGGCTGAATTCTGAGATGACTTCGTGATAGTATATCCAGTCCATGAGAATCGCCGCGTCGTCTTTGTACAATTCCACAGTTGCAGCCGTGCCAGCAACGATTTTTTTTACGCCACAAAGATAGAATGCCCAATTTGTTTTTGGACCTGTCGTCATATAAACCTAGGGTCGAGTTAGTGTTCACGACCCATTTATATGCATTCGGACGGAAAGATACTTCATATTGATAGAGAAGCATCGCAGCAATGAGATTTTGGAGCACATTTCCCTTATCAACTTGCGTGATATTCTCTCGTAGCATTGAGATGAGTCGGTGCTGGTGAATTCTGCTCTTCGAAACCCCTTGAAGCTGTAGCGACGCTATTGTGAATACACCTTTCAGGGCTAAATTGGTTTGAGAAGAGGGATCGGACAGCGCAACTCTCATGATAAACTGAGCCAGTGCCTCGTTGACGACCGGTGCCAGTATTTGCGATCTGGATTGGTTGACTATATAGACCTGTTACTTTCTGTTAATGGGGACCAGTGAATTAGACGTACAAAAATCAAGTAGAAGTGAATCGTTCCCATCAAGATGGGAGGACGGCAGATAAGGTAAGTGCGGTATCCTCAAGGTGCGAAAATAACGAGCTATATTGGCGTCGTGTTAGCTACAAATGTTGTAGATTCTAGGAATAGGAATGGGCGTTTACCAAGATCTCTTCTTTCCAAAAGTGCTTCCGACAAGGTGACATCCCAGTAAGAGGTATTCAAGAATACAGCATCCCCTTTCCGTTGCTTCCGTAAAGTTGCTTTCGACGTCCCTTTACCGTGATACACTAATGACCGTCGATTGTCTCCTTCCCGAGGCCAAGATAGCTGGACGCCAAATCCCCGACAAGTGTGTCGCACCTTGGTGCAGTTATTGCACACCGGTCGGTTCAAATCACATCTCACTTTGCGCGCTGTACCAAAGCAGACAAGTCAGTTTCAGAGGATGGACCAAGTATTGCTTGAAAGTCACCTCTGCACGTCCAGCACCCTTTATTTCCCATTGTCGAAGCCCTTGTAATGTTTTCTTTGCCTGGACTGCTCAGGCGAGGGGTGTCAGCATCACGTGGACAACTGCTAATCAATCGTCCCATCAGATAGTTTAACTAGCCACGAGTTGCCCAGCCATTAGCAATACATTACGTAAGCCCGTTCCGTAGACCGATGGGCCAGACCCGGCTTTGGGCCACAGGGCTGAAGGCGGAGATCGGGCCCGCATTCATTTTGGCGGTGACAAACCGATGCCAACTATTTCCGAGCTACGTCTGTCCATGTTGCTGTACTCTGACCAGCAATGATATGTTACCTCTGACACTGATTAGGAAAGAATACAGATGCGAGAAACAATGAATTGGTTTCTAACTTTAAAGTGCTACTCAATGGGAGGCAGTGAAACAGCATCATGAACCACTGTTTCCGGGAACTGCACATAACCCTTCCCTTTGACAAAAGTTGCGTTCCAAGGACCCTGTGTGTTATCCTGACTGAGCTGCATGTAAAACTCGGCATGAGCAGGGCCATTTATGGCGGAGTAAACCGGGTTTCCATCCGGCTCACGCTCATCCGCAAAGTAAAATCTGGATGAATATAGTGAGTCACTTTTTTAACAAGATTAACTCCAGATAACCAGGAATGCTTACTTATAACCCTGTCCTTTGTGTTCTTCCGCCAGGTAGTGAATGAGATGTGCAGCACCAGCTTTACCAACCCCCTGGGATAGCAGTGGTCGCACTATCATGAACGGAAGCTTGTTCCCGGTATAAATGAACGTCCTCGAGGATTTAGGTGGCAGTAAAGCGAAGGATTTGATTGCTAGCTGCGTCGCAATGTACGCAGAAACAATATTGATATTGTTATCAGATTCGAAATTGGAGATTTGTTGCCGGAGAGAACTCGACGAGTCCACGCTCTGAGCAGAGGCTATTGTGATGTTAAGCACTTAGGTCGCGTCTGTGCTCGGGTGGCCATATCAGCCAAACAGAAGAGCTTACCATTGTACACCACAACACTAGGGTGGCCAAGTTCTTCGATGACCTTGCTAAAAGCCGCCTCGACCGAAATAGTGTCTGATAAATCTACTCGAATCTGGAGATAGTCCTTTGCACTATCTGAGCATTTGCCGGAGCGCGACGCTACAGCGATTTTGTAGCCCTTCGTTGCAAACGCTCTTGCAACGTCGACCCCAACCCTTGCCCCGTAGCCGAAGATAAGTACAACTTGATCAGCCATTCTGAGATCGAGACTTTAAAACTGTCCTTTTGAATAATTTCAACTTAAATTAAAATCATAGACTGCACAGTATTGGAAAAGTAAAGCCCTTTAAATGGCACGATATCGTAGTCTATGTGGAGAATTTGCGGCGTTCAATGCTGTAAGCTAATTGGTCCACCACTAGTGTCGGAAATTCTTGCCATAGCTTTGGTAAGTCTGTCGGGCTGACATGGCGGCCCCACTTCATACATGAACTGGCCTTCTTTATTCTTGGTTGAAACTTCTTCCGTCTTCTACAAACAAGCCTCAGCTCACTCAGGGAGGTGTAAAAGGTTATTAAATTACAAATCATCTGGTTAGCTACTTGAATTTGTAAGCTCAAGCGAATCACTTCTGAAGTCTAAGCAGGACAGTTATAAAAGGGCCATAGGCCACTGTGTCCCCTTGATAATCTCAACATTCTTGCACGCTTCAGAGATATATACCGCTTCATCATGCCTTTCACCAAGCTCATCATTGCCGGAAGCACTGGCTACGTGGCAAACCATGCGATTAGCGCCATTCTAGCCTCGACAGATCCCGTTTTTGACGTCACTATCCTGACCCGAGTTGATAGTGGGAAGATTCCGCCCACTGGACGAAATGCGAAGGTCATCCCAATCGACTACAATGATCACAATGCTCTTGTACGCGCCGTCTCCGGGGCCGATGCAATTCTCTCATTTCTCTCCGGCGCTCCTGCCAAGGCGGTCGATAGGCTGTTGCTCAAAGCGGCACAAGAGGCGGGCGTTCGGCGTATATTTCCCTCGGAGTATACACTGGATGTTCTCCATCCAAAAGCAGTTCCTCTTTTGACTGAAGGCGGTGAATGGCCGGAAGATACTTCGCCAGTGGTCGCTGCTCGCAAATTTTCGGCTCTCGTTAACGAAGGGGGCCCCACGAGCTTCACAACCCTCATTCCGTCTGCTTTTATGGATGGATGGCTGGAGGGAGACTTTGGATCCATAGACCCGAAAAACCGCAAAGTGACCGCTGTCGATAGTGGTGACCATTATTTTTCCGGATGCTCGTTGCCATTTCTTGCGGCGGCCATTGTCGCTGTGTTACAGATGGACGAAGAAAAGACGAAAAACAAGCGTATCCCCATCGCTGAAATTCGGACAACCATGAACCAAATTGCAGATACCTTCGAAGGAATCACCGGGGCCAATTTTGAGAGAAGTTGTATTACATCTCAGGAACTTATTGACCAGCGCAATGCAAGTCTGAAAGATGGGAACCCTTTCGCTGCCTACTTCATGACGATTCATCTGGCGGCTTTCAATGGAAGCGGTCCTGGTGATTTGAAGGATGGCTTAGAGTTCGATGGTGATGGGCATTTGCGCGTGAGGAGGAAAACCCTCAAGGAATTGTGCATCGAGGCTGTGAATAAAGTCAACAAGTCCTGAGCCACATTTGACTTATGATCTAGTTGGCGAAGGGCCACTGGGTCATCCATTCCCTGGGCTGACGTACATTCTTTTGGCCTACAATCAAATTTAAATAAACATAGAGAAAGCGAATCAATTGCCAATTGAAAGAAGTAAATAATGGATGAATAAAACAAGGACTAACCGCTTTTCCAGAGCTTTCCCACGAGATTAGTTTCACGCATCGGTTCATTACTCACTCAAATCCATCTGTCACGAGACACTAAGACCCGAGTGGCTAGATAGAAGACACCAGAAATAACCAAGGAAATTCCCGTAAACAGCTGCATCGGGACATAACCATTTCCACCCTCATCGCTGAGCAGCTGTCCAGCAATCGGTCCAGTACCTAAGACTGCAAATGAAGCAACCGTGATACCGATCCCTGTTCAATTATGTTATTTTCAACGGAGACTTTCGAGTCAAATAGAATAATAAAGTCACTCACCATTCCAAGACCCAATTACCTCTGGCGTTGGTGCCAGGAGAGATAAACATGGTGAAAATATGGCTTGAAGAGCACCGGACAAAATGCCGTACACTATAGCCCACACAATAATGCCCCCAGTGTGTTGTGCACCAATCCACGCGAAGGCGACCACCGCGCATCCAAAAGTGGTCACTGTGAGGGAATTGAAGAACCCCAGTCCGGAGTCCGCTATAATTCCCAAGGCATAGCATCCCAAAAATGCGCCGCCATTAAGGATTGCAGCGTCGTAGAATGCGAGACTCGCAGAGGCACCGTATTGCATTGCATAGGGAGTGATGTAGAACTATGATTCAAGGGGAGCTCGTTAGTCATCTGAAGATACTCGATATATTCCTGTCACTTACCCATGGAATATAAACCCCTAAATTCATAATGACCATGGCGATGGTAAACATGATAGTGCGTTTATCAGTGAAATATTGTCTCACGGGAAGCATATCGTATTCCAAGGTCCGCGGAAATCGTCGCTTGACCAATAGAGTAGCAGCAATCATCAAACCCAGCTGTATAAAACCAATGATGCGTAGTGTCCAGCCTAATGACACACCATCATAATTCAGGAGCTTGTTTGTCAATACGGGCCAAATTATCCCTAGTTTAGGGAGAGTAAGATTAGTCCTGCGGAGCAAAATCGTCCATAAATCGACCAGATACACACCTCCCACATTCTGACCCGACATAACAGCACCAACAACAAAGCCGCGTCTTTTCAAAAACCATTGTGACTGGACTGCTAGAGCCGGTGTAAAGATCAATCCCATTCCGAATGCCACGCAGAATCCCTGGGATAATAGGAACTGATAGTACTTCTTCGAGATAGAAGCCATCATCATGCCAAAAACCAAAAAGATGGTTCCTACCCCAAGGGGCAAGGTTGGTCCATACTTGTCAGACATCCTACCAGCCCAAATTCCAAAGAAAAAGCAACCCCAGAGCTGTACACTTCCAATCCAGGCAACGTCGGAAGGGCCTGATGAGGACAGCGTCGTTGTGATATAGTAGCTCTGGAATACAGAGCCACCGCTTAGGAAACCAATACTAGCAATGAATGCTAGAAACCCTCCAAGGGCGGTACACCAAGCGTTAACACCACCATCTGGAAAATATACGTCTTGGATGGCAAGCTCTGCAAGGCTTTCGTTGGTCTCATTGTCATTGCGGCCCAACTCAAGATGTTGACTCTCCGCTAGAGACTGTTTGACCTCCTCACTCTTGCACATGGCCATTAGTTTATTCGAACCCAGAGAAAGCCGCAGTACCAATGGATGGGGTTATATCTACCTCTAACTTTTTGGAAGTTAACTACCCTTTAAATGTGAATTCAACGCGGGGTACGACATGATCACTACATTACGAGACTTGCGCCTCGCAGAAGTCAATATACAGCCCATGAGTCTAGATACTTGTCGATATAGGACTCGGACCTACGCGATAGCAATATGACAGCGAATAGGAAATGGTAAGCCTCGAAGGGTGAATACCCAACGGCTCATGTACCCCGCAATCGGCTAAATTATACTTTTTAAAACTTAAAGTTCTTCCGCGGGTCACATGGTTTCCTTAGCACGCCGTTGTGGTAACTTTGCCATAAAAGCCGCGTGTTTTCGGAGCCGCGGGTCCAGTCGCGGGTTCCATGAATATTCTTTCTGCATCGCTCCGGCTTGGTCGGATCCACCCGTCCCATGAGCTTTAGACCGACGGACTCGAGCTGTTCTGGCTAAGATTACCCTCACATAGTAATTTAGCAACCAGTTGGGACTGGCGAGTTCTTTCCAACAATTGATTCCTGAGAGGCGACGGTGATGCTAAGCCCCGACAAGCTCATAACTCCAGCTAACTTCGGATATTGTTAATGTGAGGGGCAAGAAATATACAATATGGTTTAGTATTGAATCGGTTTCAATGCATCGAGGATATCACTTTTATTCCGCTCTGTTTGCGGATTTTCAGAGAACGAAGTCAGAAAATCCGAATAAAGATCTATCCGCTAGTACATAGAGCTATCTACTGATGATCTTGCGACACTCGAAAGAAAAGCTTATGTCACATGCTGATACAGTGAAAAGACGCCGACGACTCAGGACAATGCAGAGTCAATCCGTAAGAGTTGCCATAATTTTATCCTGGCAACTCCACGAAAACAATCTATCTCAACCACTCCATACCCTTCTTGATATCACCCCATCGCGCAATTGCTAGATCCCTCCAAAAGTACGAACGCGGCTGCCAAGGAGCCGTAGATGCAGCCTTGGGAAACGCATCCCCCCCTTTCTTCACGTATGTCGCACTCAATGCCAAAAATGGGCGTTCTTCTAAAGCCTCCTTCTCCTCTGGGGTCATTCGCGGCACGATTACCGATAATCCCTTTTTATTCATCTGGGTCAGCAAGCGGCATGCTAGCTGCGCCGCTGAGTCGGCCCCCAGCGTCCAGCTTGCGTTAGAGTATCCCCAGGATAGCACCATGTTCGGCAGACCTTCCACCATGGCAGCCCTCCAAGTAAAGTGGTCTGATACTTCATACGGCTCGCCGTCGATGGTAATGGAGATACCACCTGCCGTGCATATCTTAAGTCCAGTCGCCGTCACGATGATATCGGGACGCAGCTCCTTCCCGGAGGCGAGCTTTATGCTGGACGTAGTAACCGTTTCAATTATACCGGTAGTGACGCTTCCTTTTCCGCTCCGAATTGAGTCGTAAAAGTCGCCGTCAGGACAAATGCACAAGCGTTGCTCCCAGGGTTGGTACGAGGGCACGAAATCTGGCTCCAGGTTCGTGCCTGGTGGCAGAAGCTTGGCTGTCTTGCGGAGGAGGAAAGATTTGGCTGCATGAGGGAAAAGACGGCAGATTGACACCATGAATAATGAGAACATCATCCATTTAAGACGTATGACTCGATTGGCTATGAAGCGGGGCAGAAAACCGGAAACAATGGCTTCGAAAGCTCCCCGGCTGGGAAGTGACGCGATGTAGGTCGGTGAGCGCTGGAGCATGGTTACGTGCGCAGCACTCGTAGTGAGGGACGGAAGTAGCGTAATAGCGGTGGCGCCAGAGCCAATGATAACGATCCGCTTGTTGGCATAGTCGAGGTCAACAGGCCAGAACTGGGGGTGAACGACCTTGCCTTGGAAATTGTGTATCCCGGGAATATTCGCCTGTAGTGGTTCCTTATAGTCATAGTAGCCTGTGCCGAGGAAGACAAAGCGAGACCTCAGAGACATCATTTCGGTGTCGTTGACGGTGATGTCGAAAGCCCACATGTTAGACGAGGATGACCAATTCAACTTGTTTACCTTGTGGCAAAAACGTATCTTCCTATCGATGCCTTCTTGGGCGGCCGATTCTCCAAGGTACTGGCGAATAAAAGAGCCATGAACAATGGCGTGCTTTCCTGTCCAGGGGCGCCATGCAAAGCCAAAAGTATAGAGGTCCGAATCCGATCTAATACCTGCGTTTTATAAATTCAGCAAAAGCATTTCAATCCAATAACCGTAGGGACGGCAAGGCTCACCCGGATATTGAAATAGGCTCCAAGTCCCCCCAATTTCGTGTCGGCCTTCGAGAATACAGTAACTTAGCTCTGGGTTACGTTCTTGTAAACGATAAGCAAAATTAATGCCAGAGATACCGGCACCGACAATGATGACATCGAAATCTGGCATTTCTTTGTATGCAGCCATAGTGATCTAGCTGGCGTATGCGTTTTCGTGTGGACGTCTTGTTTTGCAGCCTTTGATCACAGTTTGACAGAAGCCAACGTAAGATCATATATGTTCCCTGAAAATTTATGCCATTCCTACTGGTACATCCCACTTCCGACGATAATCTTAAGTGGTGAATTCTCGGGGCCGCGGAGCCGCAAAACAGCCGACAAGGTTCAGTCGATAGCGGAATTACCGCAAAATTATCACTGAAGGACCTCTAGTCCAAATCGGAAACCAGGAAAGGGAAATTTAGCCCATGTGCGGGTATACTGGCCTACCCCTCATGGGTGGTATGGTGCTAGCCTGGGGTTGAGTTTTCCCCGCGTCCGATGTGTCGTTCTGTCCTACTTAAGCGTCTCAGTATTCTAAAAACCATAGCATAATTCTAGCTGAGACCCGCTTAAAGAAATATATAACACTGTACAGTACTTCCGGAAATCGGGGTCACCACCTATGCTCTTTCATGGTTTCCCGAACCCTAATGCCAAGGAGTGTTAAACTACCTTTGGAATTATCAAAGTCATATTCTCGGTATAGGCTATGTACGTAACGTAAATTGCCGGGTTAGTGTATTACCTGCCATAGCTAGATAGCTGCTACCTCGGTGCCTCTCGGAATCGCCGATAACTGCACGCAGCCGTAATGCAGATAGCCAATGAAAAAAGGATGAGAAGTCCGATTATTGAGGAATCGAGTCCAGTCTGGTTATAGTTATACATGTGAAAAATTCCATAATTTGAAAAGCACTTTTGTGTGGCCGTAAACGAGGATTCCTGGTGATGCCTCAGGCCGAATGCAGTTGCTGTCATTAGACCTGGCACTCACCCGCCCTGCGGGTCCAAGATCAGGAACCTCCACCCCAAAATGGCGCGAAACCTGAACCCTAGGCAGCGTAAGATGATTGTACATATGATAAGCAGCAAGAAAAGACTGACTACATCTTAAATGGCTAAGCTGGCAAAATATACTGAGCGTTCTATCACTAACTTGCGCAAGAAAATGCGATTGTTCGGCAGTCCTAGTCCTCCCAACATCCCTCCTGGCCCGCCACCAATCGTAACTTCTGTGATGCTGGATACCCTTTGTGACCACCTCGCTAAGATACCCGGTCTTTATCTCGAAGAGATGGCTAAGTTCCTATAGGACGAGTTTAACATATTACCATCGTTATCCAGCATCCAACGTGCTCTTTCTCGAGTTGGATGGACCAAGAAGACAGCCCGGCAGAAACCCAAAGAGCAGAATCCTTAACTACGAGATTTCTTCCAACGCAAACTATCTGAGTTCCATTCATACTACCTTGTTTTTATTTATAAATCCGGATATGATAAACGGGTAGGATATAGGCGAACTAGTTGGTTACTATTAGGTGTGATACTAATATAAGTGTCTAAATTCTATTAGGGCTAGCGCTATTAGATATTGCTAGTATATACTCAGGAAGATATTCTTCTGTCTCGTATCTTTAAAGGTTTAATAGATACCGTGCTGTTCAAATCGTTTATTAAGTAGCTACTCCAACACTATAGAAGGTGGTCGGAGCCAAAATCCGTGCTTATTATAGATAATGTATCCTTTCACTATTCGGACCGAGTTAAACAGTTATGCTCTGATGTAGGTGTTAGGTTGCTGTACCTCCCACCTTACTCTCCAGATTTTAACCCTATAGAGGAGTCTTTTGCCGAGCTAAAGGCTTATATCAGGAAAGCTTGGCTAAGTTTTAAAAAGGATCCCGACCAAGGGTTCTATGCCTTCCTTCGGCAGTGCGTCCATGATATTAGTGCAAAACAGCAGAGCGATGAAGGCTACTTCCGCTATGTAGGTCTAGTGATAGAGAAGATATGAGTGGACCGCCGTTCCAGGAAGCGAGGCCTATGCAAGAAATAGCATAAACCAACCGGCTCACATATAATACCCCCCTCGTTATTCAATCTCGTACCTGTTTGCTTTGTTCTTTGAGGTACTTAAATTAACAATATCCTATGTCTCGCCCTCGCTCTATCTATCCGTTAGCGAATGTTCGCTGGCAAGAATGCTAGACAAATGGAGTCTTTGGAGAGTTCTGGCCGTTTGACCCAGTCGTTTGGCCTACCAAGTCTTGCTTTAAGCCAGTGACAGACAATAATTATAGAATATATCCCGCTCTCGTATCAGTATTTGTAGGAAGCTATACAGGTCTTATTTTCATAGATTGGTTTTAAAATGCGCTACAGATTGAGAACATTTTATGTTAATCATTACCGGTAAACGGTAAACTCCATATATAGGAACCCGAGATAGGCAGCCAAGAGCACTACACCAGCATTCCTCTCTATTCCCATAAATATGACTGCACAAAATAGCAGAGGACACCCACACTGCCACCAGCTCAAAAAGCACGAAATTATCCACCTCTTGTACCCGGTACCCCGCCAGTGCAACGACACCAACACGGAGCGTCAGCAGGAAAATGTTGCTTCCCGCCGTCGTCGCAGCCATGAAACCGCTGTGGCCGCGCGAACCACTGAGAATTGCAACCAGTTTCTCTGGGAGAGTAGTGGCAAAAGAGACGACGGTCAGACCGAAGACGGTTCCCGAGAAATGTAGGGAGTCGGCGATAGTGACAGCACTATGGGAGAGGATGTATCCTGACAAAGAAAGCGAAATAAATCCGATAATAAGTTGGAAAATGTGGCAAGTAAGGCTTCTGCTTCGTCTGCTCCCTTTGTCTGTTGATGACGGCGTAGGCTTATTCTCAATAAGGGGAGAATTCTCGGACATAGTGGTATGGTTGACGGATTCGCCATCATCACTGCCACCACAGTGCCCCGCGTCAAATCTCCCAAGCCTCACCCGAGTGTCACTTCCACTGGCGGTGCAACGAACCATGGCTCCCCAGTTAGCCAAGTCTACGCTCGTGTGTTTCAGACCCTGCTACATGAGGGGCCGCAACCTACAGATAAGCCACCGAGAGCCAACTATTTCCAGGAATCATGTACAGGTACGAGTCACGTGAGACGCGCTGGAATCGGCGTAACCTCGCCAAAGCTTGGTTGTTACCCCTCTTCTGCCAGCCCCCGGGGCCACTTATCTTACGCTAATGTAGCGATATTTCTAAATATGGTATCTGATCGACGATTAAACTTCTCAATAGCGGCTGTGCGGCTCGGCCCCCTAACTCAAGGCGGCCCCTGCTGTGAAATATCTTTTTAAAGGAAGAATTTTTCCAATGAGTTCCTGTATAGTGCGTCTCTGACAACTCTCACGTTCGCAGGGTCCTGCATGGTCTCATGAGGACAATATGACGACCACAATTTCGGTCTTACCACTTACCACTACTTTCATACCTCCATCAAAATGCCTTGGAACAATCGCAACTGTTGGAACCTTTAGTGAATCCAGCTCTTATCATTTCGGACCGCTCAATGCTTCAGACTGTATGCCACCTGAATGGAAACCGAGTTCATGGTTTTCACCAGGTCTATGTCCCAGCGGCTATTCTGTAGCCGGAGGTACCGACGTTGAAATCACTGGTACTACTACCGAGTTTCGAGCGCATTGCTGTCCAAGGTATGTACCTAATAGCAAAATCACAATATTAAATCAATAGTGGGATGCTTAGATGTTCTACTTTACAGCGGCTTTTCATGGTCAACAGGCGCGACCACTACCTCATTAGGAGAGTTTTGTGGCTGTGTATCATATTTTCGTCCGAGCTCGGCGCTTCCGGGCATGGCTACCAAGCACTCTTCAGAGGAGACTTTCATGACGCAGGAAGCTGTAGACGCAGATTGGGTGTCTATTCGTTGGAAGTCATCTGATTTCTCCACTTCAACGCCCCGCAGTCACTCTCATGCCGCTTTGTCAACTGGCAGAAAGGCAGGCATTGGAGTCGGTGTCGCTTTTGGTGTATTGCTTTCTGCAACATTGGCCCTCTTTCTCTTTTACTTCCGAAGGCAAAAATGGGTTTCGTCGAAGGAGAATGTACCCTGCCTTCGAAAATCCAGCCACAAAGGGCCGATAACCAACGAGAACCTCACCCCTCATGATATACCTGATAATCATTCACCATCGATTTGGACTCGGGTAACTCTCGACTCCTGGTTTTATGAGATTACCGGTCTTTTCTTTGGCATTGTCTGCTTCATTGCAATGGTTTGTGTTTTATGTGTTTACCAGGAACAATCAACGCCAGAGATCCCCTACGGAATCACGCTCAACACTCTTATTTCCATCCTTGCAACAGCATCAAAAGCTTCTCTAGCCTTCGCTGTGGGTGAGTGCATCGGTCAACTGAAATGGTCTGCTTTCCAAAGTCCCAGACCCCTTCACTACATCCAGGCGTATGATAGCGCGGGTCGAGGGCCATGGGGGTCCTTTCTGCTTCTTATCCAAAGCAAATCCATCTCCCTTCTAAACGTCGGAGCTCTGATCATGATTCTCGCTCTTGCATTTGATCCGTTTGTCCAGCAGATCATAACATACCCTGCTCGAGAAGTCACAACTTCTTCGCCCTCTGCGGCTGTGAAGCAGTCATATAGCATACCCCAATCAGAGGGGGGTTGGGACTTCATAGACGCCTCAAATGCCGCCTTCTGGACCAATGATTTTGCCATCAGTCCGATTTGTCCATCAGGAAACTGTACCTGGCCATTGTTTCAGTCAATCGAGATGTGCAGCAAGTGTGAAGATGTCACTTCTAGTGCCACTTTGATCGGCTGTGATCCTGCCCTTTTCAACGCCAGTCTACCCCAGGAACAGCCGACTTCATGCAATGTCAGCCTTGCACAGGGTGGTATGTCGGCTGAAGGAATAGAAATAACTCCACTGGGCAAGAACGAATATGCTATGAGCATCCCTAAAGACCTCATTTGGGTCGTTGATAAACTTCAATTCACCGCAAAGTCAGCCAATCTATACTTTAGCAACGTTCTTCCTAACAAAAGCTACGTGGGAGTCGAGAATCCAGTGTATGTGGTGGCACATGCGACCCTGGCTCTCCCCGGAGATGACAGTGCCACAAGCAATCAGACATGGCTATCACATCCTGAAAAAGGGATACGAATCCAGCAGGCCACACAATGCATTCTGTCCCCTTGCGCTAGGACATACAGGATTTCCGTCTCGAGCGGAGTTCCTTCATCTAGCGTCACAGAGGAAGACTTTGGTTTCTTTTATCCGGAATATTATGAAAACTGGGTGAACGCAAACCTGTGCTGGAAGCCAGGCACCAAGCCCCCAGTCGGTGGGTCTGGAGACTATTTGATCAATGACGGATCACAACACGGAAATCCTGCCGATATGTCATCCTGTCTTTCACCTGCGGGGGCGGCGTGGACGGAGGATTGGAAGCTCGCAGGCTCGTCGTCGTGGACGCTACAAAGAGATAACTCCCGGAATGTGAGTGAGTTCAGCTGGTACATTTTGGATATTCAAAATTCCTCACAAAACGCTGCAAAAATCATCGATTCTGGCTTGAGCACAGTGGTGCAAAGGATGGCCGCCTCGTTGTCGAAACTTGCGCGAGACAGCAGCAATAAAACGGCCACAGGGATTGTTTCCACCCAGCAGACGTATGTCAAGGTGAATTGGCCGTGGGTGACACTTCCAGCTCTACTGCTTGCGTTAGGGATTATTCTTGTATTTTCAACAATTATGGGTAATAAACGTCAGAGATTTGGTCTCTGGAAATCCTCCATTCTCCCTGTCCTCTACCATGGGCTTGAAAAGGAATATTTGACTGTGGATGATGAATATACCGACGTCAGCCAGATGGATGAAGCTGCAAGAAATGTCGATGTTAAATTGGAATTGTCTGATACACAAGGGAGATTGGTGCTTCGAGGATGATCATTAGTCAAACCAACCCTGCGACGTGGAATGAAACGTGTTGTCGTCGACTCGATGGATTAAACTCCTGTCTCTTGACGTATCTAATTTTACTTCGCGCCCTGTCGTCTCCCATAGCCTACCGCATGTGAATAGATTCAAGCCCAATAAAGAGAACAATTGGCGTGGTCTTTTCCCCTGTTTAATCAGTCACCAAAGAAAAACCGCCAGTCATCTTCTATGCGAGTATTTAAAGGACAACGAGTATTTAAAGGACAACGAGTATTTAAAGGACAACGAGTATTTAAAGGACAACGTATTGACAAACGGTGTAGCCGAGTCCGTTGTGATTTATGACTATCTCCATCTAGATTGCTCCCTCCCACAAACCTAGTACGTAATGAACGAGCTTATATTTGATCTCATTCACTTTGAATTTATATTAGTTCATCCATATCATGCCTTGTTTTGACGTCCTTTAACACGGACCACTCAGATGGCTGCGTGATGCGAGGAAGGTGACAGGTGGTCGAGTCCGCGAAATCCACTACCGCTGACTTTTGTTAGAACTATTTGCATTACTATGGAAGTTCTAGCTCCCACGGATCATCTATACACTGATGAGACATGTGGTACAGTATGTAACTGGGTTCAGTAAAAGATTGTTATGCTTCAAATACTGGAATACTGATATCCCGATAAATCTCTCAATACAGTCTAGTGGGCCTTGGTATTAGGTTTAGAGAAACAATGAAAGAGTTTAGGTGGTGACACCAATTTCCGGAACCACTGTAATATGCTCAAAGTTAACGTCAAAATAATGCCTCTCGCCTGGCGAAAACATGAAAACGTCAGTGAATCTCAGGGGGACTAGCCACACCCGGAATAGGACAACGAAACTATAGCCGTTAAGTCAATTGGGCACCGCTGAGAGATGATTTAGCGGCCTGGTTAAGTGATCCGTTTGATTTCTTCGCAGTGGGCTATTCGTTTATGTTACGTAGGAAGCGACGAGTAGTCCCAATTCGAATCCCCCGCTGAACGAAGAAGCCAGAGTCTGGATCCTCGAGGATTAGTTCAAGATCTAGATGATTCTCCAAAATCACCTGGCAAATATTACGGAAATTAGCTTTGTACGCCTCCTCAACAGTATGTGACTCTAGCTATTTGCAGTATTCTCTTATAGCTATTTTACGAGACCCGGTAATTATCAGCCGCTCCTTAGATAAGGGCCTGGGTAGAGATAAAGTAATCACGGGCGTACTGCCGTTTTGTGCTGGTAGAATATTAACAATTGTTGGAGGATATAGTACTTCTGTTATTGATATATCAAATTTTTTCGATTTTCTTCCTGTCTAGCTTTCTAGGATTAGGTCTCGACGAATATCACCGGGAATATCGTTATGACTGTCTAGGATGCTACCCTTATCGATATAGTTGATAAGCTATTCTAGATACGGGGTCCTAAGTTTGTAATGTTTTTTGTCCTTTGGGTCCTTCTAGCACCAGTTAGACTTATACGGACACGAGCGGATATTATATTGTATAAGCTCGTATACGTGTTCCTAAGTCGAAGGTTGACTAGTGACCTCTTTCTCTGCTATAATATACGCCTTATATGCCCAGAGTGTACCACAGACCAACTGTCAGGATTTTGAGTGCATAAAAATATGCATTTACTATGGTTTTCCAGTTCAACTTGGAAACTCCCGTTTTCTGCCATCCTGACCGCCTTTAATCTGAACATTTATTTTCTCTGTCCGAACTATAGTTTTCACTTATCTCTCACTTTGCTCTCACTTTTCTGGGGCATTCCAACCTACCCATCTTTTGAGACCTGTTCAGATGACCCTAATCATCTACGTCAACCCTGATAAATGCCTCATTGATCAACATCTAAGCCAAAAAAGCTGATGTGTCCTTCATGAAAATGTTGCTACTTTTCTGTCTATAAATATAGCTCTAAAACCCAGACTGAATAAAAACAAGAGCTTTCATCTCAATTATCTCCTACTACCCTTGTATCCTAAAAGGTCAGACCAGGGAGATTCCCTTCCTTTTTCTTTATTACAGACCCTCCTACCTGAGCAGACCCCTCAGGATAGGACGACCCTTCGTGTGTCCACGTAGCTATCTACGTCACTATTTATACCTTCTACTAGGTATAGCGGTGTGCTGCCCTATAGAAGAACAGACCCACAGATCCAGGCCTACCTAGTGCTCTACTGTACTAGTTGGTCTTCGGGGAAGGTGGAGATATCCAGTAGTGTGCTGTGCCCAGAGTAGCAAACATCCTATCAACCAATAGGAGACCTGTGCATAGTATACGGAAACTAAACATTACTGTTAAGACTTGCCTATTACCACGACCCCGGACGGACCCCCAGGAAGCATGAAGCGCTGTAGCAAAGCAACAGTAAGATACAGAAGGGAGAAGTTGACACCTTGCCAGTTCAGATGTTACTTTGTTTGCGGTGTTTGTTACGTTTGTTTAGAATCCTCTAGAAACTCCAGCTTCTAATTTTAGGCTTTTGTATCTGTGTTACAATCTATAAAAAGGTGTTGGTATTATTACCGATATGTACAGGACATGTTATTTATCAGTATAATGTGATTAGGGTTTGAAAGAACGTCTCTATGTTCGCAGTAAGGAAACCGATATCGGGCCCTTCTGTAACAGCGGGGCCATAAGGAGACGGCGATACAACCCAGTGAAGACAGAAATAAAAAGAATCCACAACCGTTACTTGCTCGTCTCTTGTATGTCAAGCATATAATCGTATGAACGAGACCCTTGCCAATCTTGAAATGGCCTTTCCAGTCTTTGTCTGTATGTTCATGCTGAGAGCCTGGTTTCACTTCCAAGCTATATCTCCCGTTACCAGGAAAGTCCCACACCTGGCCATGGTCTCTAATGTTGCTTGAATGCGGCGGTATATTATGCAACTTCCGGGTTGGTACACAATCCCTGGAAGATTTCAGATCTGGCGAAACCGAGAGCCTGTTCGTCCACTGCGGCCCAATTGTTTTTGACCTTGCCAGAATATTCAGCTCTAACAGTTCCAGTTTTCTCTGGCATCTTGGTTGACCGGTTCGTGATTTAGTGCTTTATGTTATTGTTGAGCGAAGGGCTTTGCTGGATTAGAAAAGACTATCTGAAGGTATGTTTGGTTGATTCCCAAGTTATTTGTGAATTGAAACTGCTTGTAATTCGGCTAGATAAATTGGTTCTTAAGTAGGCAAGAGGACTAACGCCATGAGTTTGGATTTCGCCAAGCTAGCACACAGGAAACTTACTCGTGCCAAGCGTCCCACAAGTGGTCGGTGTCCGCCTTCGCCCATAGGGGAGACACGAACGATAATCATGCTGGCCGACAGGGCTTAGTTCTCTATTGTAGCAGTACGGCCTTCGTCATGTAGAGCTAGATGTCAACGATGGCTGCGGAGGCAAAAGAGGAAAGGAGGACGGTGTGGGTGGATCAAGCCAGATCGCCAGAATCTGTACCGTACGTGAATATTGATATTCCGGATATACTCCCAACATAGACTAGTATCTTCTTGGCACAAGGGGTTGGGAAATAAAGTGGTGACACCGGTTTCCGGAAGTACTGTGCGCTACGGAAGAGCAGTCGCAGATTATTTGAATGACTACGTAGAATTGACATACTTTACATGTCATGCGCTTGCTTTCATACATCCATGCCAGTCGTATTACCTGGCGAAAAACGATGCAAGGCCCGCCTCTGCCCCCATAGTTCCCTCGTCTGTTAGCCGTTTCTCAGTGCTCAAGTAGACGTCCGGGAGCCACTCTGGCTTAGGCTCTCCCAAAGCCATACGAGCAATAGCCTCGCCGGATAACCAGGCCTGACACATGCCATACCCATTGAAGCCGGCTGCGACCCACTCACCAGATTCAACGTTCCTTTCGCTAATAGAAACTGGCACATTTCCCACAATGGGGAGTTGATCAGCGGTCATACCAATGATTCCGCACCAGATCCGCTGAAGCGCAGTAGCGGAAGACAACGTGTCATTGGTTATAGGGTTAGTCCACCCCTCGTTGAAGATTCTCTTGGGAAGCAAGCTCGTAAGATTTCCGGCGGAGTCCGCACTGATGACTGAGTCATCAGAAGACAGAAAGTCGTCCAGCCTCTGTAGGTCTCCTCCAACGAAAAGATCCCCGGTCTCGGCGTTTTGCTGCATCCAGTATAGCCCTTGTTCGACCAATGTGGTGCTAGGATCCCAACTTTGTTTCACATGGAAGAGCCAAGAGTAGGGGCGATTTCCCCATTGCGGACCTGGCTTTTGCGTCGACATGGATAGTCGGCACGGGAAGAGAGGCCCTCTAAGCTTGGGTAGAAGGTGTCCAGTGAAGCCATTCACACAATGGAAGACTTTTGCCGCCCTGACGACCCCACGGGGGGTGGTCAAAACATAGGGATATGCGGAGTCTGAATCGCTGGAGACTGTGACTGAAGTCACTGGCGTGTTTGTTTCCACCGAGAACAGTTCTGCATGGCTTTGAAGAAGGCGCTGGAGAAGGTTTGTTATCAGCTTGTACGGCCAGCAGACCTGAGACTTGACCACCAGAGCTCCTTTGGACTCCTTGAGATTATATGTCTATTGGAAAATAGTCAGTGTGCTGTTTTCGATGTGCCTGGGTACGGAACGCTTAACCTTCTTTGCTGTTTCGCCATCGATGATTGCATATTTCTCCTTAGATCCAGGAACGGCTTCTTCGTACATGCGAACTGACCGAGAGGCTTTCTCAAAGCCTTCCTCATCCTCGTAGGTTGCTACCGTGGTCACATCCCTTATCTCGCTGACCTTGTCAAGGTTCTCTGCTTTGGCAACACAGATAATCTCCTCAAGTGTGCGGTCACAGAATAAGGCAATTTGCTTAGCGGCTTCGGCACCGAAAGCTTCAGCAAACTGCCCAAAGAATTGAGGCACATGACTGAGGAGAAATCCTCCGTTGCGACTTGTCGCTCCGGTAGTCAGAGAACGAGCTTCAAAGACGACGACCCTCTTGCCGCGGCCAAGGTCACTTTCGAGAATTGTCTTGGCAGTGCTACAACCGGTGAGGCCAGAACCAATAATGGCGAAATCGGTATATTGCGGCAAGCTCTTTGACTGAATAGTCGCGAGAGGGTGCGGTGGCTCTTGCCAGGCCGAGACCGTCGGATTTGGAACTGGAATGCCGGGGTCTTGGACGACCTGGCTAGCCAATTTAAATAACAATTCTTGAGGAAGTTCGGGAGTCGCCATATCTTGTTTTTGTCTGGTTGGATTGAAATTTGAATCAATTCAGTTGGGTCATGACTGGTTCTTGATAAAGACACGCGAGGATGTATGTAGAGACTTGGGTATCCAAAAAAGAACTACAGCAGGCGCCGCGCCTCTGATTTATATCCTTTCTGTGACATGAATATTTGATTTTCGAACTTTATTCTAAACAAAAACTCACAATGTCAAGTCACGCGGAGGCTTCAACAGGTCCATTGAACAAACTACGGTTGTGGCTTTACGTGGTTGGTTACTGCTCGCGGCTCCGCGGTTCCAAGTCCGGATGATCCACCCGCGACCCCGCACAATCTACCTAGCGCCTTTACCCTTCATGTGGTTCAGTTCGCGAATCTTTCAACATTCAACATCGTTCATCCGCCAGTCATTGGAGATCTTGCTATGTTTGGGAAGGCAGGAACCTCGGAGCCGCCGGTCCAGTAGTTGTTCCGTCGTGGTAGTTGTCCCGAATCCGATGGCAAGTCGTCCGTCTTATGCATCTGCTAGCACGGGACTTAAATATTTGAAAGAGAAGTCTATATTCCAAGCTACATATATTTAACATAGGACTTTAACGTTCGGCTCGTAACCACGCGACGGGAATCAAAAGCCCATCTCCTCTTTCCCAAAATACGCATATTCTTTATCAAGACACACCACAATTGCAACATGGCCTATACCTCCAGCGCTCGCAAACCGGTTGTCTTCATTGGTGCTGCAGATGCGATATGCGGTGAAGCCATTACGCTTTTTGCAAAAGCAACCGATGTGCCCATCGTCCTTGCAGACGCCAACGAGGATGCCCTTCGTCGGGTTGCTAGCAAGCTACCCGGTAGAGATGTCAGCATCCGAACGGTGGACATCTTTAATCCCGACCAGCTGCGGAAATCCATCGCCGATGCAGCGCTTGTGATTCAAGGTGCACAGCCTTATTATCGGACTTCGACGCCGGTGCTCAAGGCGTGCATCGACGCAAATGTGCCCTATCTCGACTACTCCGACGATGTACATAGTACGCAGGAGTCGCTGAGTTTGCAGGAGCAGGCAAAGAAGAAAGGAGTTCCTTGCTATATCAATTGTGGCGCCTCTCCTGGCATGACAAATCTTCTCGCGGTGGAAATTGCGGAAGAGCTCGATACCGTTGAGACCCTTGACATTTGCTGGCTCGTTAGCGAGGAAGGCGGTCAATTGGGAAGAGAGGTCCTAGAGCACCTTATGCACATCACTGGCGGACCCTGTTTGACCTGGGCCGACGGGAAAGCAGCAGTACATGAGAATTGGGTCGAGACAACTTATGCTCCCGTTGTCAGCGGCTCTAATGACCTCTTCTATGAGAGCGTTCACCCAGAGCCAGTTACACTGCCTCGTCGATTTCCAAATGTGAATCGAGTTCGGACCTTGGGCGCTCTCAACCCTGCCCCATTCAACGGATTTGCAAGAGGGCTTGGGGCTGCCGTCAATTCTGGTGCTCTATCTATGGATGCCGCTATCGACTTTCTCGAGAATATGCAGAACAAATCCACCGTAGGCTGGAGCGACATGACTAAGGCAATCAGCGCACAATTTCGGGGTGGGAATATCTCACTCAACGAATTATACCGCTTGGCTTCAGATGGCGCTTCATTGCTGAAACCGTGGAATCTTGCTCTCTGGGGCATAATCAGCCAGGTCCGTAAGGGTCAATGCTCAATGACCGAGGCTCTCGGCTTTCTGATCAATAATGTACGAGGCAAACAATCCCCGCCTCGCTCTGGCTTGCTCGTTCGGGGTATTGGCGTCCGTAATGGACACCCTGCGGTGGTCATTAAACGGACCCCAACCCCCCCGAACGGTTCTTCTCCGCAAAGCATGGCGACATCGATTGGGGCATCCTGTGCAGCCTTCACGTTGTTGGCACTTGACATGGGAGCAGAAGCGGATCCGGGGGTCCACTGTCCAGAGGACTGGGCCAAACCAGTGGCATTCTTCAAGTGTATGGAGAAAATCGGTGTTCCACGGAATCAGTTAGTTGAATCAGTTCAGGGGTAGATACAAAATCAATTTGCTCTTCAAATCCACAGAATAGACTTTTGCAGGTAGAAACTTTCTTCATAAATCTGTTACTTTGGTCCCTCTTTCATAATAACGGAAGTTATCATCGCTGACCATTTGCACATCGTGCCTTTCCCTATGTCTTCACATAGGCCATCTGAGGTTATGTGGCGGATCCGCGGAATCCGCCCAACTAGGCTCCACTTCCCCTTTGCGTCTCCCGAATTGACCTAAGAATGACCCGGAGGAAATCATGGAGTGGTTTTTCGGCACCTGGCTACCCGCGTGGACTCATCTATCTTCTGATTCCGGGCATATATAAATTGTAGTTTCCTGCCCACGAGCAGTGAAGAGACTTGTGTATATTCCAGGAACATTCTTTGCAAACAGTGTCCCATATCTATTCACTTCACTTTTACCAGCGAACAACGGAGGCTATACTCAGTCAAAATGGGCGAATTATTCGATGTCGCAGTGATTGGGGCCGGCATGGCCGGCATCGTCGCAGCTCGTGACCTCAGCAAGAAAGGCTACAAAGTGGTCCTGATAGAGGCCCGTGAGCGTCTCGGAGGGCGAACTTACATGGACCACGCTTGTGGTGGAGTGCTTGAATTGGGAGGAGGTTACGTACACTGGACACAACCTCACGTCTGGAACGAGCTTCAGCGCCACGGAATTTCTGTAAACCCTCCGATGGAGGAAGGAAGGAATTACTGGCTTGCCGATGGAGCTGTACACACTGGCAGCTCCGAAGACTTCTACAGAACCGTATCGCCACTGCTGGAACGACTATTTGCTGACAGTCGTGCTCGATTCCCGATGCCATTTAACCCCACCGCGATCGACAACACGGCAATCGAGAAAGAGTCGATCGAGGACCGCATCAATTCGTTGAACATCTCCTCATATGAGCGGGATGTTCTGGAGGGGGCATTGTCGGGTGTGGTGCATTCTTACAAAGATCATGGCATTACCCAGCTGCTCCATGCCGTGGCCACGTACTTTGGAAATTTCGGTGCCTTTTTCGAGACGGCCGGCACCTGGAGCATCCAGGGCGGTACTAGGGGGTTGATCGATGCCATCATGGCTGAAACGACTGCCAAGCTACTACTTTCCACGCCAGTGAGCTCCATTACCGATGAAGGCTCCCGGGTTACCGTTGGAACTCGGCATGGCCAGCAGATCCATGCTCGTAAGACAATCGTCGCGCTTCCACTAAACACCATTGGCGACGTGCACATTACACCGCGGTTGCCCGACGTGGCGCGATCGATGATCACGCAAAAGAATCCGACCATGGCTGGTAAGCTCTGGATTCGAGTTCGGGGCGAGATCGAACCCTTTAGTATCTTTGCACCAGCCGGAAAATACCCGCTCAATGCCGCGAGGACTGAGAAGTACTTTGATGGGGATACGCTCGTTCTTTGCATGTGCTCTGATGATGCTTCTATCCGTGGCGAAGATCGCTTGGGTGTGCAAGCTGCGCTGCGGAAGTTCATACCGAGTATTGAGGTTGTCGATATCGCGTACCATAGTTGGGTCGGCGATGAATTTTCCAAAGGAGGCTGGATGATGAATCGACCTGGGTTCTTTACAACTGGTGCCGTGGAACTCCGACAGCCACATGGCAACATTCATTTCGCAGGGAGTGATGTTTCGGCGAGTGAGCCGGGCTCTATTGAGGGTGCTCTGTCGAGCGGCGCACAAGCTGCTCGTGATGTCTCTATCAAGCTGACCAAACCGAAGCTATAGCTCTAAATAGCCAATCCTCGAGGCGATTTAGTTTACTTAAAATACGTGTATCCTCTCTTACTCATAATAAAAGTTAAATAATTTATTGAATAAAAGGGCCTCGCGGGTGTTGGGGGACGAGTGGATGTCCGAGGCAAGCATCAGGTCAAACCTTCTTCTCTATTTAAATAGGGAGGCTCATCAATCCTTCTACTCTAATTGAATTTGGCAAGAAAATTATCTCGCCGCCTTCAACTGTGGCGTTCAGCGAATTAAACACGCAACAACCTCCATTACAGTTTCGTGGAATGCCTGAACTCAATTTGAAACCCAAATGCACTTGACTTAGAGTTTTGTCAACTACCGCAAGCGCCGGTGGCAAATTTAACTCGGGATCCGCGGGTCCGCGGATCCGTAATAGAAACCCCGCATTTTCTATATCATGGGCCAGGTAGACATCCCTGAGCAAGTTACTCTTTCATGGCCTTGGCGAACGCATTCTTTTTCCCAGAGTACTTCCGTGACCACGTTAACTGCACGTTACATCTGAAGATTACATCTCGGAACCCATTATTATCGTCTTCATCATACCAGCAAATTGGGATACTGCTTATATGGACCTCGGTAGTATGGCGTTTGCCAACCTGTTTGGTTATGCCAATGATTCCGACGTGCTTGATGTTGAAAATGATGTCTACAATGATGTTCTAGGCGCGTCTGCACGTCAGAGTCACATTGCATTTACTTATCCTTTCGGCTCCACTGGGTATCCCGGGGTATTTGCCCTGCCCTCTGCTTCCGACGGAGGTCCATCCCCAACCTACTCGGGCCCCGTGCCTGATGAAGCGGATCCGGTGCAATTAAACAGTGAGGCCTTGGACCCACCAGATCTTTTCCGTCTCTCCCAGGGGCCCGATATGCTCAGGTCCCCTTACACCCAAACAGAGCAAAAGGCCAAAAGAAAGCCCCCTTCAGCCCCACAGAGCCCAACACCTGCGAGTAAGCGGAGACCACAAAGACTTCGAAAACAGAATCGCTCGTGCGATCCCTGCCGTTCAGCGAAAAGGGCTTGCGATTTGCCCCCAAATGCCACCCTTTCAAACAATCTTCCTTTATCACCATGCTCCATGTGCAACCTACGGGGCACGGCTTGCACAGTTGCGTGGCGTTCGTCCAAGCAATCTTCCCATAATACCAAAAAGGTTGCATCTGGTTCCTTCGTTAAGAGTCATTTTACCGACCATGGGCCCAATGCCATCGAGCACGCAAATAATGGTCTCTCGCCCACCAGTCCAACTAGTCTCTCAAACCACGACTGTGCTTTAGTTTGCCGTACGATTGCTTCCCAGACATGCTCTCAGAAACTGGGAGTATACATTGACATATTTGACATTCCAATGTCAAATCTACTTTCGGAGAAGTGCATGCCTCCTTGTTACTCTTTGGGAATCGCTGCTTTAACACCATTGAGACGCAATACACAATTAGCCGCACGATTCAACCAAGCTGAATCGAGCATCATGAATTCCTGGGAAATGGGACCTTCTCCCCAGCCGCCGACTTCTCCTACGTCACGTTTGTTCCTTACGGCTAGCATTCTTGACTTGCTGTTTCAGCGTCTAGATTCTCGCTCCGAATATGTACGATTGATATCTCGCGATATTGCCTTGACTGAAACGTACAAGTGGGTTGCAATTGCGACCGGGTCGCAATTCGTGGTCAATGAAAGTGGCGCTGAGAACAAGGAAAAGTCCCACCAGCAAGCAAGAGATATTGCATATGCTACATGGTGCAAGGCAAAACATATGGTGTTTGAGAATATTGCAACAAGCAAGTCGTTCCGCCTAGGATTGTCGCTGCTCCTCTTTGGAATAATCTTGCCACCCACGGGGACGGATCGGAGCAGTGATTTTGAAGAAGAAGCTGCCTATGCACTGCACGAAGGCATTCGTCGACTCCAAGTGCTGTGCGCTGAGGCTCGTGCTTGTCTCCAGAGTGGTGATACCCGATCCCATATTATTACGCCCTTGAGAGGACTGCATACCCCCTTGCAGAAGGCATGTCTGTTCCAAAAATTATCCCCAGAAGCCCATGAAAACGTCCTAGAGCTGATTGCAGCTTTTGAATGGCTCGTTGAGATGTCACAATCCGTAGCAATTGTCCTTTCCCCATTTCCAAGTCTTTCTGTTGCACCGTCTTTTAATAACCTCAATACCGAGAATACTCAAGTGAAAGAGGAAATAAGTCAAAAGTCGGATGTTAAAAGCGTGGGTAATGGGCGAAATCCGAAACCGATGGATGATGGCATTATTGCGCGGGTCAAGGCAGTGACCCGGCCGGTGACAGAGCTATGGACGCAAGGCTCCGCGGAGCACCTTGTGCATGGTGCCGTGCTTGAATCAGGGTCTTTTGTCGTCATAATGTGGAAATCACTTGCTCGCTTGACACTAGCCACTCAAAATTGGGGGACCAGCTATGTCAACGATGCAGAGATCCATCAGCATATTAATACGATGATAATGCTCATTGACCTATGGCGAACGACCTTTGGCACAATTGACTGTGACTCCGCTATGAGTCTGCAGCTATCATCAACCGATGTGCGGCGCTGTGTGATTTTCTGCGCTACTGATGGCGATCTCGCGATCCTTCTCTTTTACGAGCTTTGCAGCCATCTTCAAAAACATCTTGCGGACCAGCCACAATCGCCAGGAAATGGTCTCCGTGAAACACTGAAGTTAACCAAAGATTACCGGGATAGCCAACGACTTACAAGCGCGATGCAAATCTCTTTCCTCGCTTCAGCGAACCGTGGAGTCTCAAGCCCCGGCTTCCAAGGAAAATGTGGACTCAAAGCAAATATTGAAGATATTCGGGCACATCCAGTAAGTCCGGCTAGCTTTTCATTCGGCTTTTCCTCACACTAATCTCTACACAGCATCCTACTATGGTGGTGCAAGCATACCAACTAGCCACAAAGGGATTGGCACAAGAGATTCAGAACTCAGTTTCGGCAGTAGACGTAAAACGTATTTCGGACCTTTCTACTGCTCTGGAATGCTGTCTGCGGGAGCTGCAAGGACTGCAAAATGCGCTTGTCATGTACCCAGCTACAGGAGGGTGTGATGAAAATGCAACATTCTCTTGAACTCAGCGAACAGCTGAGTCTATGTATTAAGACAAGTTTATTGCTCTAATAAAAAGGTAGAAACAATGGCGGCCGCTAAGTGCCAACATTCACTCGAAATTAAACCCATAATCTCGAGTTAGGGGCTTTTCTATTCCGAATAGCTACCGAATTAAAGATCCACGGGAAAGGTTTCACATTAAGGTTTAAAAAGGCATGTCGCAAAATATGTTCACAAAATGGCCAGCTTTACGACACTAAAATAAATAGGCAATTTAAGTATGACATGCGCGAGATGCGGCGTTGTTTCAATGGCTCCGCGGCTCCGCCGGGCCCGAGATTTGCAGTCCAAAATTCATCGTACAGGGAAAGGAACTCTGAACTTCATCCTGGAACGTCATACAATCGCTGGGCTCGGAACATCGCCCTCCATTTCCGTGGTCAATCGGATCCACACTAAAATCCATTTAGTTCCACGGGGCCAAGGACGTGTATCCGATGGCGAGGGGATTTGCCCGTGCTTCTCGAAGATCGCATAAACAGACCATGATATAAAAAGGAGCGTATAATCCAGGCTCTTTCAACTCTATAGCATCCTGTGAATCTCAAATCTTGTGAACCTCAACTCTAAGCTATGGCCAACTCCACCAGTTCCAAGCCCGTCGTCTTCATCGGCGCTGCCGGCGAGATGTGTCGAGTGGCCGTGGAACGTTTTGCCAAAGCCAGCAACGCTCAGCTTATTCTTGCGGATCTTAACACCGCCGTCATTGAATCTCTCGCCGCCAAATTCCCAGCTGGCCGAGCAACGATTCAAACGCTCGACCTTTTCGACAGAACTTCCCTGGTGAATCTAATCAGCGGTGCCGGACTGGTTGTTCTGGGGGCAGGGCCTTATTCCAAGACCTCTCATCCAGTCGTCAAGGCCTGTATTGAGGCCAAAGTTCCATATCTTGATTTTGATGATGATGTCGAAAGCACTCAAGGCGCCCTTGCCCTCACTGAAGAAGCCAAAAAGGCTGGTGTACCTCTCTATATTGGTTGCGGTGCGTCGCCCGGCCTGAGTAATGTTATGGCTATCGACGCCGCTAGTGAACTCGACCGAGTCGATAGCATCGATATTTGCTGGCTTGTCGGTGACGAAGCTAGCGTTGGGAAAGCCGTGCTTCAGCACTTGATGCACATCGCTGCCGGGCCTTGCTTGACATGGGTGGATTCGAAGCCAACTGTGAACGAGTCTTGGGTCGGGACTACCTATGCGCCAATGTATGCTGAAGATGGAGAGAGGCTCCTACATGAAACTGCTCATCCCGAGCCTGCGACGCTTCCGCGTCTTTTTCCAAATGCCACTCGCATTCAATGTTTCGGCTCGCTAGATCCCAAGCCACTGAATGGCATCGCTCGAGGTCTTGGTTCTGCTGTCCGCGCCAAGGCTTTGGCAATGGATGACGCAGTTGAATTTCTTTATACTTTGGCAAACAAGCCACCGCTAGATGGTGGTATGAGTGGATTAGGAGGAGCGTTTGAAGCATTCAAAGGACAGCTTCGCGGTGGCGACATCACTCTCAAGGAGCTTTTCTACTTGATCAGCCACTCTGTTGGCCCTCTGCGATACGCTCTATGGGGAATGTTGGAGCAAATCTGGAATGGAGAGTGCACTACAGCCGAGGTTGTGACTTACATCCTGAACGCATTGACTGGCACGAAAATTGAAAACCGAGGAAACATACTTGTGAGAGCAGTTGGTATGCGCGGTGGGATTCCGACGGTGGTCACGAAACGCAATGCAAAGAATGGCAAGGATTCCTATTTATGGCAAAGTATGGGTACAGTTACTGGAACTTCAACTGCTGCCTTCATGGTCATGGCACTCGAGGACGGACACAAGCGGAGTGGCGTTTTCTGTCCGGAGGACTGGGCTAAGCCCGAGGTGTTTTACAAAGCCTTGGAGCGTGTTGGGGTCCCCAATGAAGAGATTATCGAGTCAATCTAAGTCTCTTGGGGTAAATAGAGTGAACACAATTTAGCACTGGCTATTATCGAGCTAACTATCCCAAGTAGATTATTCCTGTAATCAGATTACTAATATATGGAAGGCTAGGAGTGGCCACTGGCAGTAAGCGTCGAAGACACTTTAAAAGGTCTTTCACTCAAGAGCAGAAAAAATGCTGTACATCTATTGCTTCTTTGCCTCAATAACTCATATAACTCTCTGATAGTACATATCTACTCCTCCAAGACATCTGCATCCCCGTGGGGTCCCCTTCCGCGGGACGGGATGTAATGGGTAAATACTAGACCTTGGCAAGGACCGGGACCGGACCATCGGGCCTTTTGTCTTTTTACAAAGTACATACTCAGGACTGCACCACAGGCCCCCATGGTCCCTTACGGTCCCCAACACGGTTCCCCGCAATTTCATAATTATTGGGACCGACCCTACTCCTGCGGGGTAGGATCGGTCCCAATCCCCACCGGCGTACTTCCCTATTAGTCGCTGGCAATGACGGATTTAGCGACTGTTTAGCCGCCAGGGCCATTCTGCCGGGAAAGAGGTACGCTAAGTGAAAGCTCATTTAATTAACAGGTAATGACTCCTTAAAAGTTCGTTTGACTAATGCTTCAATATGCTGATGTTAAATTCTCGGGTCTTTCTACATTATTTACCCGTATTTCACAGAGAGCTATTTAAGGCGAGAAAAGGGCGGGATTGAAACAGAGCACCGTCGCTTATCTTTTGAGTCCGAAGGGTCCTCTCTACCTTGCACAGACTGTGCTAAATTTTCGTGTTATATTTTGTATCTGTTCCTTTCCTCTGCAGGTACGAAGAGCTAGCGCAATGATTACCAAATTGTCTTCGCTTTTGCCTTTGTTTGGCATGGCAATATGTGGCTCCGCGACTGGCATTTCGTTTCAAAATCCAGTCATTTTCAACGATCTGGCGGATATTGACATTTTCCGAGTGAACGAAACGTTCTATTATTCTGCATCAAGCATGCATTTCTCCCCCGGTGCCCCAATTTTGCAGTCGCATGATCTCGTCAATTGGAAATACCTTGGCCATTCTGTACCTTCTCTGGACTTCAATAGCCCAGCATATAATTTGGCGGATGGTATGCGAGCCTATGCGCGGGGGGTCTGGGCTTCAACGTTGCGCTTCCGACAGAGTAACAATCTATGGTATTGGATGGGTTGCGTCGATTTTAATGCGACATACATCTATACTAGTCACGCAGTTACCGGTCCATGGGAACAGAAGTCTGTGCTAAACGGTACTTGTTTCTATGACTGCGGCCTGCTAATTGACGACGACGATACTATGTATGTTTCGCATGGCCAGTCTGTCCTGAACGTTACCCAACTCACTTCCGATGGCCTTGACTGGAGCAAAACACAAGTGATTTATAATTCCACCGTCGGCTATATTGAGGGTTCCCGCATGTACAAGCGCAACGACACTTATTATGTTATCACAGACCAACCGGACAATGGCCAGTATGTCTTGAAGTCCGATAATGGACCATGGGGACCATACGACTTTGGTGTTATTCTCAACAATACGTCTCCGCCGACCGGTTTAGACGGTGCGGACACGCCTCATCAAGGCGCACTAGTTGACACTCCAGATGGCCAATGGTATTATATGGCTTTCGTGGATATAAATGGCGACAGCACTGGTCGCATTCCAGTGCTCTCCTCCTTAGACTGGAGTGACGACGGATGGCCAGTCTTAACTCTGGATGAAGACAACACTTGGCCCCAAAGCCTCCCATATCCAGTTGACTCAGGCGCGACGACCACCAATTCAGACTCTTCTCTTGTAGGGAAAGACACATTTGCCACAGGAAAGCTCGGTCCCCAATGGGAGTGGAATCATAACCCCGATATGAAACGAATCACGGTGGCCCCAGGTGAAGTCCATCTGCATACGGCAACAGTTACTGAGGATGATGACATTTACCAAGCCCGCAACACGTTGACCCATCGGACATTGGGACCAGCTTCAAGGGCCACTATTCAACTGGAGTACACAGACATGGCTGACGGCGATCGAGCTGGCCTAGCATTATTGCGAGATAGTTCGGCATGGATCGGCATCCGGAAAGATAGGAACACTCCCACACTCGTGATGCGCAGCAATATGACCATGAACTCGACAGATAACTGGTCAACTATTGGTTACGGCACTGATGTGGCTAGCATTAAGCTACATCAAACTGGTCATAGGCAGAATATATTCCTGAGGGTAGAGGGTGATTTCAGTCCATCAGGGACGCGGATGGCACAGTTTTCATACAGCACAGACGGCAGACACTTTACCGTCCTTGGACAGAACTTTACCATGATTAATGATTGGCAGTTCTTCCAGGCTTATCGGTTTGCCATCTTTAATTATGCTACCAAGGCTCTTGGAGGCAGTGTGACTTTGAAAGAGTTTACATTAGACTCCATTTCTGTGTGATGTTTGGAATCCTTATGAATGTAATGGTCAGGGGGGACCATCACGCTTACTATCGTTTTCTTAACTTTTACCATACCACATCTAGTACATATCAATAATAATCCCAACATAAAATAAATTTGAAAGTCGTATTTATGAGAATAGCATGACCATTTTCAATTTCGTTTCTTAGAACGACAATTGAGGTAAGCGATATCGCTTGCTTATTTAAGAGCCCTACTGTTTCTGGGGAGCACCCTCACGAAAGACAATATGTGTAGCTACTAGCTTGGCTGAGCTGAGCTCTAAAATACTGAACTAAGGGCATATTCAGGTTTCTTTTAGCACATTAACGTGCTCGATTCATATATGCTGCGTCAATGGCAGCTGTGACAATCCGGGTCAGGATTGTTATTCCATTGTCTGACTGCAGTTCCATAGACAGCACGGCCACCCGGTTGGGGTTCCAGTTCCAAGACCACGATCCTGTTTGGCCGATCAGATTGCAGAATTGATCCCGGGACATAGATACCTTGTTGTGGACCTACAGTCCAATATCTTCCCAAGTTGAATCCATTGATCCACACGACGCCCTTTGTCCACCCTGGTAGAACCAGAAAAGTATCTGCGGCCATGCCACTTTCAGTGATGGCGAATGAACCAGTGTAAAACAGGGGTAGCCCATTCTCTTTTACAGGTACATTCCTGTCTCTGAGCCGAGGTAGGATGTCGAGAGGATACGAATATGCCGAAAAGTTACTGAGCACGGAACCACCGACGGTGACATTGCCGACAATGCCTTTGTGTTGGTCCAGGATCACTCCTCCGTAGTCGGCTCGACCCAGGTTCTCAACAAGAAGCCAGAGAGTATCGCATTTCGCCAAAGTGATATTAACGGGCGGAGGTTCCAGATATACAGCGTCGATCACGCCTTGCTTGACCCCATTTACATAAACGATGACCCGATCTCGTGGCCCGTCCCCCGGTTGAATTGTTCCTGACACAGCTTGCGATGCGGTATGCGTATAGAGCACAAAGCCAAATGACTGGCCGAGCTGCTCCATGGTGAGGGGAGAAGCTGAGGACTTAGCCTCTGGAAAGGTATCAAATAGTCCCAAGCTCGGTTCAAGGGTGATATTCGGAGTTGACAACATTGGAGGTGTGGGAGGGATTGGCGGAATGGACCCCGGCGGCACATGTTTAGAGATAGTCTCTCTAATACTGTAATAAATCGGCGCTGGCCGTCCTGACTCATCAAGGGGGGCTCCATAGTCATAGCTGGTTGTGATCGCAAGATACCCGTTGCCGAAGTTGTCTGCACCATTGCCAAAGCCAAAGTTAGTTCCGCCATGGAACATGTATAGGCTGAATGAATTCCCGCCCGACAAGATCCAGTCAATATCACTAAGGACAGTCTTAGTTGCCGCAGAATTACTCGCGTCAGTTTGGTGAGTGGAGTTCGGCCCCCAGGAGTCAAACCAGGTCACGTAGTATTCTCCGTCCAATAAAGGGCCCATGCTAGTTGGGTCAGTCACATACTGTTGCCTTGCCTCGAAATCAGACTGAGGAGTCCCATCAATCTCAGATAACACTCCAGGAATTGTACCTCCTTCTACGGCACCGTGGTTCCCAACATTTGTGGTGTAGAGAACAGTTTGAAAGTTCTGCCTGAAGATACGAGCCAAAGAATCTGTGTACTGATGGTCTGATGCGTAGTTCCCATATTCATTTTCGATTTGAACCATCAGAATAGAGCCCCCCTGGGTGATCTGTTTCGAATAGACTTCCTTACCGACGCGCTGGACAAATTTCGAAACCGCATCCAGAAAAGGGCTGTTGAATGAGCGTACCACTAAACCATCGACATTCATCAGCCATGAAGGCAAGGCTCCCCAGTCACGTTCGCCGCAGACATATGGTCCAAGATGGAGAACCCCGTATAGACCAGCCTTCTGAACCTCCTAGAACCAGGCAGATATGTCGTCATTGTCGGTAAACTGGTATTCTCCAGGCGACGGTTCGTGAATATCCCAGTATATATACGAAAAGATCGTATTGAGGCCCATAGCCCGGGCCTTTTGCAGTCGATCAGCCCAGAATTCCCGGGGAACGCGCTGTGGGTCCTTCTGACCACCGATTATCTGGAACGGCTTCCCATTGAGGAGTAAAGACTCGTTATTGTAGCTGAAAGTGGAGGTAGTGTGTCCTGTGGTTTTTCAGTACTTGCTTCCGAACGTTCCGAGGTCTGGAGCCACCTTGGTCCATTTAATCGTACCTGGAACGCATCGAGAGATATAGGGGTTCTCAAAAACACATTGAGCACCCTCAACACATGACCGTGGGCCATCCCAACCAATCCCTCCACATTGTTTACCAATGGAGTTTTGCGCAACGGCAATAACGGCAGAAGTCGTGATCAAGGTAAATACTGTTAATTTCATCTCCGAGCTGCTCTCAGGTATGGACAAGTGAAATTCCGTATATTAACTGAGAGCGTGATTATCGTCGATCGCACGAGGTATATACCCTTAATATATCCGAAGGTGTATTGTCAATGATCGGAAAATTGCATTAGGCTAATATAGTTGATGGCAAGATAGTAACCCGCATGCGGAGTAATAGGCAAAAAATATGGTAATGTTAAAGCTTGATCCTATTCGAACTATGCTCCATTATATACAGTACTGACGTACATCCATGGGTCTGTTGGATTGAGAAATGGCATTCTGTTAGGAAGAGCTTCTAGTGTTCATTTCTGCACATGTTATGTTTAGTATTCTGCTATCAATTTACGGGTCTAATCGTCTTCTGCCATTGGATATGTAGCACAATATTCGACTGGATAGATTTATTCGCAGAGGTGTTTAGGCCCAATAGCCATTTCGAATGTGTTTAGTGGTCAGGTGAGCAGTTTTTTGGGCGAGATTTTCGGATGAGCAATGGCGACTGCGTAGTGCAAACCTAGAGGCAATTGAAAGAATCTTCAGGGTCTTCTGGACAAAGTGGAACCTCATCACAAAAGCATTATCAGACAGCTTCACTACAGCACATCTCAGTATATATCGGACGCCGAAGAATTAATATCCGATAACCTGCAATTATCCGACGGTCTGAAGACTGAACGTTATAAGGCGGGGTCCGTAGCACGACTGGTCGCTAGCTCCTACAACATAGGTGCTAGCAAAGCTATTTAGGCGCAGGTTTCTTACCCCGTTACCCCGCTCTGCCATGCGTCCAGAGGTAATACACTAGATGCTCATGCACTCATGCGAGGTAACTTAACTTAGCAGTCTGGCCTGACTTTGTATGGCCTGAAAGGTCAGACCAGTAACCGCAGTCACAGATCATTATATACAGGAGTGGTGCCGCCGCCCTCACGCTTAAGCGGTATGTAACGGGGTTCAGACTTATGGAACACCACTGTGGCGCAGCTCACAGAGAATTACGATAACGTAAATCACCAACGAGCCACCCACCAAATCGAAAAATATTGAGAACTTCCTTAAGGATAAACGCTTCGATAACAAGCAACACCGCTTCCATTGTCTCTACTTGTGTCTCCACCGTCCTTTCCACAATCCTAGTTCGGCCCCTGTCACCAGGGGCCTCTCTGACGCAACGATGTAATACGTTTACGTATAAGTCCATAGCGACAGGTGGCCCGTTGCGGTCAAACCATACACGCATACCCTCTTGAATGCGCGTGGCCGCCGATAAATAGAATGTGTGGATTATAAAGCCGTTAGTATGAGGCGTTTGAGACAACTCCTATTGCTTTACGGATCACTCCTTGCGGTTGCCCTTGACCGGGGCAATAATATATTCTTTGCCGACCTCTGTCTTGATCGGGCCCATGTAGTTCTTCCCGTTGACCGAGAATAACTCATCATCTTGCACGCGGAGCTTGAGTTCGTTGCCGAGTTTCGACCTGACAATACCACGCGTGAACTTGCCATCGTTCCACTCCACATCAACCTCGAAGCCGCCGCGTGCCATCAAGCCCTTGAAGCTACCAGTGGGGACCTCCGACGGGAGGGCAGGAAGGAGGTAGATTGTATGATCCAGGCTTTGGCTTTGGAGCAGCATCTCCGTGAGGGCGGCCGTGATGCCAAAATTCCCATCAATCTGAAACTCCGCTCCGTGGTCCGTGTTCCACAACGCAGTGGTCGGGTACGTCTCGTACCACTTCTTCACATGGAACCACACGTCGCTACCCGAAAGCGCGCGGGCGTACTGGCAGGCCAGCCAGGTGCGGCTCCAGCCAGTACTACCGGATCCGTACTGTACACGACGATCGAGAAGAACCTTGGCCGCGTCGAAGATGGACTTGTTGCCCAGCGGCTCGAACTGATTGGACGGATGCAGACCATATAGAGGGGACAGGTGCCTCATACCTGGCTGGGTCTCGTTGTACTCATACCGCCACTCGAGTAGCTGCCCGTACGAGCCAATACGAGGCTCGCGGATGAGCGGCAAGAACTCTCTAGCTGCTTTGACAGCCTCGTCGTCATCTGGGATTCCTAGTGCTTCGGCACCCTCAATTACGCCCTTCATCACGTCGCGCATGAGCTGGTTGTCCATTTCTGGGGCGATGTCCATTGCAGCCCATTGGCCCGCCTCGCTTTCATTATTGGGCACGTAGAATTCGTTCTCGGGCGAGACTGATGGACCAGTCACCCGATTGCCTTGCCAAAGGAATGTGTAACATTGGTAAAATGTGGCGATGTCGACCAGGAACGGATACGCTTCTTGTCGAAGGAAATCCTTGTCCCCGCTGAAGCGGTAATGGTCAATCATGTGCTGGACGACCCAAGCGGCTCCCATTGGCCACATAGTAGCTGAGGTATAGTTATCTGTCGGAGCTGGGTCGCCCCAAATATCGAGATTGTGGTGGAAAACAGTGCCCTGGCAGCCGTATAGTCCCTTAGCCATCTTTTGACCTCTTGGTTTGGCCACGTTCACGAGTTCATATAACGGCTCTCCCAGCTCACCAAGGTTGGTCGGATCAACTGGCCACATGTTCATTTCGACGTTGATGTCTATGGTGAACTTGCCACCCCATGCGGCGGAAGTGTCATTGTTCCAGACTCCAATCAGGTTCGGTGGCATGTCGATGACATCTGGTGTGTTGCGAGAGGAGCTAATAAGCAAATGTCGCCCGTAGTTCCACGTCAGCGTAACAAGCTCAAGGTCATCAAGGCTTGTGCGGGCACTATCGATGCGCTGATCAAGAGGGAGATCAGCCAGGCCATTGGGAGATTTTCCCAGATACAGCTCAGCACGATTGCTAAGGGTCATGACGTCGTTGATCGCCTCCTTCTTCAGATTCTCGAAGCCCTTCTTCATCGCTGCATCAAGTGTTTTGTCCATCTTCCCTTCCCACTCTTCCTGAGTGTGATACTCATAGTTTGTCTCAGTGTCAAAGAAAATGTCCACAGTAGTTGCTCCCGAAACGGTCAGCTTCGAGCCAGAAGCATTGAAAGTCGCTTTTGAAAGATTAGTATGTATCTCAACAGACTTGAAGACGATAAAATCTCTGCTCACCTCCGTCTGCTACAAAACGCGTTTGGCCAGTGAACTCGAATGGATTTTGACCGGCTGGTTGTCCACTGGAGGCCCTCATCGTGATAGTGTTCATCCCGTTAGCAGTCGAAGCGTTATTGTCCTGAATATATCTTGTGCGAGTGAAGTAAGCGTTGAAGTTTAAAGCACCCTTCTTGCTAGCTGTGATACGTGTCGCGATAACATTTGTAGGGAAGTTGGCAATATACTCGCGACTGTAGATCAAGTTAGGAAAATGTTTTGCGCGATAGAAAATAATGGATTGACTGACGTGTAGTTGACTCCATTGTACGTGTAGGAGACTCCAACGTTACCCTGCTTGGTATCCAACCACCGGATATAGTTGTCTAGCTCATTGGGATGGTCAAAGTCGAGATGCAGGCTGCCAAAATAGCTGAACTGTCGTTCCGAGGGTTGGGCAGGAGTCATCTCTCTGAGACAGAGATCACCACCCTCGGTGATATTGCCGTCGAGAAGGTCCTGACGGACCTGAGGCTCATACGTATGGCCATTTGGTGGAATGCGATCCTGGATTGGACCGTCCCAAATGGACTGCTCACTAAGTATCATGATCTCGTTACCGCCGCCAAAGATTGCGGCCCCCATTCTTCCGTTTCCGATCAGCTGCGCACTGGTTTCCCAGTCGGAGCCTGGCTTGTCAAACCAAATACAACGGCTCCCATCAAGGGCGGCATGGCCAAAGCCGGCCGACCCCAAAAGAAGGCCGAGGTTGACAAAGGAAGCCCAGTGCATGGTTGACAATAAGAAATAGATTTGTAGTTCCACAGTAGAGTCACTATCAAGGTCGGGTTATGTTCTAGCCAGTCGCAAAGGGGACTGATAGAATCACGACGAGTTTTAAGTCGCAAAGGGCCACCTTGGACCCCAACTTCCCGGCTCAGATACGGTGCTCATGGCCCGGGAAAATGCATCTGCCCTCGGTCCTTCACTCGAATTCAGGCACTAGAGTGCGGTGGATCGGGTGATTAATAAATTGTCTGCCACGATAGCTTCCGAGGCACAATTACCCGGCGTGGGGGAAATCTCCCGGTTCTCCACATTTGCTGATCCCAGCAAATGTATCAACTGGACGCGCCAACAGCGATACTAAAAGCGTCCCTCGTACCGCGAATTTGTCTCATGCAACGTCGACTCATAGCGCCCACGACCGCGCACCTTCCTCTTCAAGTCAGTATCATTACGCTCTACTCCCCTTCATCTCGCGAGCATTACGCCAGCGCGTCTAGTTTTGTCTTCGTCTGAACGTGCTACCATTCTGAACGTGCTACCATTCATTCACTTCGTCCTTTGACTACTAAATAGACGCATCTAGTATTGTCTCTATTCGTACGCATGACGATACGTCTTCTTTGTCCTTGCACTAGAGAATGAAAAAACAACAAGATGATGTAGTGGCTTCTTCGGAGTATACAGGAGTCGTAGGAAGCGCTCGTACAGCGCTTAAAGCAGGCCCAGACGGACCTCCGAACGTGATTATACAGCCACGTGGAACAACTCTAGAGCGTGCAGGATACTACCCAAAGCGCGTAGGGTCAAACTCCTACAGTGACTACATGCATGCTCTCGCATACAGCCCTAGTAGAAGAAGCTTCCCCCTTTTTACGACGGCCGCGACCATCGATCCCTAAACTATATGTTTCGTAGGATCCACCGCCGAGTAGCCTACCTAGACGGCCACTATGTTGGACAAGCTCGCTATTGATTAGATTTCGATCGGCCTAATTCGTAATGAATTCGTCTATGTCTACTCTAGACTAGACAGGCTTGTAGCTAGGAATTCGTCGATTCGCGACGGGACGACCTAAGCGATGGCCTAAATACCTTCCTTAACTACCTTAAGAGGTTTTACAGTGATCCAAACGCGTACGCACGCCTTCACTAGTTGAAAATTAATCAATTAATTTGCTAATATACGGAAGGCTAGGAATGGTCACTGATAGTAAGTATCAAAGATACCTTAAAAGGTCTTTCGCTCTGAGCAGTAAAGATACTGTACACCTATTGCTTATTTGCTTCAACAGCCGATATATCTTTCTTATAGTGCAGGCCTACTCCTCCTTCCGAACATCTATGCTTATCCAATTACCCAAACCATTCTCTTCACCTCTTCAGGATACGAAGTTTCAAAATCCCACCATCCAGTGGTATACTCACATGAAAGCAAAGCATCGGAAACAGCCTTGCGTTCTTGCAAAGGGGAACGACTGCCACGGAAATGTACGGGATAAGCGGCAAGTCACGAACATACTGGAAGCAAATCTCGTTCAAATTCGGCCGACGTGGCGAAGAGAATTCCCACATTTTTTTTCTTGCCTTGGTAGACATTGATATCGTCTCTTAGCCTAGACTAGATCCGTTTTTGCGGGGTTGCTGCACGCCATAAGATCTGATCTGCGAGTCCGTAGAGTCCTTCCGAAAAACGAAGCATGCCAAAGCCAACTCGCTCCGGGGGGCCTAATGGCTGATATGTAGGAAACGTGTCATTTATTCCATGCACGTCAGCACTAGTGCTGACGCATCTCGTGATCTTTACTACCCCGATTTAGCTAATTTCACTTGTTTACCCAGTCTCGTATTTATACCGTCTTCCCATTGGTACGAGGATGTACATAGCTCAGGTCACAGTATATTAGGCGACCTGATACCCTGATGAGCTCATGTCCTGTCATTAATAACACGCTATGTATAAGTATGTACTAGTAGGTCTAAGCAAAATTAAAAAATTAAAAAATACCAGGGGTCACGTGGAGATAAGAAGCTCATCAGGCCGTAATTGCTTCCGGAGAGTGGTCATTTCTCGATGCATTCTAATCCACTCGAGATGTACAAGCTGATAGCGGCGTTTTTGTATTGAAGCAGGTAGGTATATAATCTTAACAAATAAAAATAGAGACGTGATTTACACAACACCCAGGTATTGGCAAAAATATCCCCACGCGCCACTTGAAGGTCTGTCTCCTTGTTCTGTCTCTAAATTATAGGTAGCATGTTTCTCTTGGTAGCATGTTTCTCTTCACCAAATAATCTGCCCCAACCCGTTTAAACGTCTGAAATCTCCCTTTCCTTCTCTGTCTTCTTCACATTTCTCCATTCAAACCCGAACGCTGCAATGAAGACTAAGCATGAAAGTGCAAGACTTAGGTACCAGATCGAGGTCAGAGAATGATTATAGATTTGCAGTACAAACCCAAGTTTCTCCTTCGGTACTTGATTTCGCAGCGACGTTGCTCCTCCATTTGTAATTGCGCTGGCATCTAGTTTGACTTTACCGTTAAGGCCTCCCACCAATTTAGACTCCAATAGGGTTTGACAGACTGTGACGAAGATTGTTCCACCAAGAAATTGCAAGAATGTCAATATTGAAAGTCCAACGGGGGCATCGCTTTTGGAAAGAACTGTTTGGGCCGCGATCATTGGCTGCTGAAGAGTAAGCCCGAATCCGACCCCAGCAACAATCTGGTTTCCCTGTAAGCATCCACACTCGTGACTCGGAGAGGCTTGATGCTCACTTGATATCCTATCCACTTCCCAGACCTGGTATGGACCTCAAAAGTCGTAATCAATGCAGATCCAACAATCGATATCGCACCTCCTAGAATCAGCAACGGGGTATAGTAGCCAGTGACGCTCGTCAATACGCCACCAACCATAACCATAACCACCTGGGAAAGGAGGAGAGGTAATAACGACAAACCCGCACTTTGGGGCGACTTTCCTTGGATAGCCTGGAACCAGACAGGAAGGTAGAAGGAATAAATCACCATGATAGAGCCAATACCAAGGGAGGCCATACTCGCAAAAATCATGGTTCTTTGAGAAATGATGTGTGAAGGAATCGTCCTCTCATCATCTTTCCAGATCTGCGATGCGATGAAAGCAAGAACGAGGACACCGAACATAACAAAAAGGGCGATTATGCGACCGTCACGCCAAGCATATTTCTGGCCACCCCATTGGAGCGCAAATAGGAGACACACGATGCCGGGTGCAATCAAGGCGAAGCCAATAGGGTCCAATTGCTTCGTTTTCCCAAGCAATGTTGGAGCTGGAGTGGAGGGTGATGGCCTATTCGGACACAGGAAAGCGAGCACAATAACTGCCACCCCGCCGATGGGAACGTTGATCCAAAAACACCATCTCCAAGTGACTGCCGTTAAATACCCTCCCACCAATGGCCCAATGACCGAGGCCAGGCCGAACATTGCACCAAGACCACCTAAAATGTCACATTAGATAGCGCGGCCAAGTGTGACCTTCATAACTTACCAGAATACTTCGGTCGCGAACTTAGTGGAACAAGAAGATTAATCAAAACCAGTGCTCCCGAGGTAATTCCTGCGCCACCGATGCCAGTAATAACCCGACCGACGATCAAAGCCTTGGAAGTAGGTGATGTTGCGCAGACAATAGAGCCGATTTCGAAGATGACGACGAGGGTGATGAGTACTAGCTACAAATGAGTCTTGAATCACTCGGTCAAGACGGTCGTCACTCACTCCATTTAGCCGAATAATAAGTCTATTCGATGATTTAGTACCAAAAATTGCTTCGACTCTCGAGAAACTTACGTAGACAAGACCGAAAGATAGCTGGAGCATGCAGAGCGGAAGCAGAAAACCGGCCTCGTACCATGAGATATCTCCAAAACTGTTAAATTCATCGGTGATGCGAGGAACGGCGGTACCCAGGATGGTTCTGTCCTGTATATCTTCATCAGCGACTGAATTGGATCCGAAATTAGTCTACTTACCAGTGCAATGAGAAATACCGCGAGATAAAGAGCAGCCATTGCAGGAAGAACCAGCTTCTGAGGGGGGTACTTCTCCTGGTCCTTATGTCTTTCGGGCGATTTTTTGGCTTCCATCTTTCCTGTGACGACAATCCTCACTTGCTTACAGAACGAGAAATGAATGTTTTCTTATAGAATTTATGAAAAATGTCCAACAAGAAACCAGCCCCATAATGACATAGCGATCTCTTCGGTCTCGGTGTTCGGGCGGCCCCCGAGATATTTCCTGTTTGGTAGTTCGGGTTCGGTCGCGCGCCCGAACTTCACCCTTCACTTCTCAACTTCCTCGCCTCTCTCATCCAAATCCTGGCCGGCACAACAATTATTGTCTGGGTGAATCAGACAATATGACGAAAATTGTTGCGTGCATACCATGCTCAAAACGTAAAGTCCGCTGTGACCGGCAAGAGCCGTGCTCTCACTGCAGGCGCCGCAAAAAAGAAGACTGCATCTACCCCGATGCATCGCCTTCTACCCGAGTCAAGCAACTAGAAGCGCTTGTCCGAAGCCTCGGGCACAGTCCCGAAGGTAATGGGGATGTCAATATGCGTACCGAGGCTAGTCCGTCGCCTGTCCAGTCCCGGGCCCAGCCACCTGCTCCTCATGAGCAGAGGAAACGTCGAAACTCACATTTGATTGGAAAGGTTCCAAACAGTGATCCGGTCATTGTTGATGAGGGCGGAGAGAGAGTCTATCTGGAAGCGTATGTCAATCACCCTGCACCATCAGAACATTCCTTGACGATCACAGATCAACATGGCACAGCTGGGACAAGAGGCCTAGACTGTCAATGAACACGCCTAGCTCTCAGAGAACTACTTCAATGAGAGCACGTATTCCTTTTCAGCCAAGTCCAGGGGCTTTGCAACATATTATCCGATCTGATGACAGAATTGACTTGGCATCTCGGCATCCTACGCCCGATGCAACAACCGCATTGTGGAGTGCATACTATCGCAATGTGAACCCTCTCGTGAAAGTTGCATTCAAGTGGGAACTTGAACAGATGCGTTCGACAGCTTTGTCTCGCCTTGCGTTCAAGGAACTTCTTCCTAAAGAACATGCACTGTTCTTCGCGATTTATCTAAACAGTGTGTCGAGCCTGTCACCGGAGCAATGTCTAGAGTCGTTCGGTCAAGCAAAGCAGCCTCTGCTATCTGAATACAGAGCACTGTTTGAGAATGCGCTTGCTCTGGCAGACTTCCTCGGACGCTCTGAGGTGATACTGGTCCAGGCGTCGATTCTATACATCGTTAGTCATCTTGTTCCCGGGTTTTGATTTCTGAGCTTACATTTATTAGTCAGCATCATTAGACGAAATCAGTACACGAAGTCTCGGGTCTTTTATGGGAATAGTGGCTCGCCATGCAGAGAGACTGGGCCTTCATCGAGACGGCACAATTCTGAACATCTCACCCGCCGAGACAGAGAAGCGGAGGCGCATTTGGTGGCAGCTCCAGCATCTGGACATATCCCTTGCCGTCAGGTCAGGCTCCATCTCTCTGATCTTGATGGCAGATTGGGACGTCAAACTGCCATTGAATATTGAAGACGAGGATATGAGTCCGACAGCAACAGAATTCCCACCCGAACACAAAGGACTCACGAACATGTCATTTTGTCTATGGACTTACTATGTCTTGGAAAAACAGCGTTCATTCCGAAGACCTGACGGTAGTCGTGTTGGAGGATCCTGGCAGGCTGATCGATCTCTGTCTCGTGAGCAAAGAGAGGAATTTGTCAATGAACTCGAAGAGGGTGTCCAAACCCAATTCATTCGTCATTGCGATCCTATCGAGCCACTCAATCTCTTGATCCTCATCTTTACAAGGACCTTTATATGGGGAATGCGCCGCCTCGTTCTGCATTCAGATGAAATGACACGAGATGGTTCTGAGCTTACTGCCAATCATGAAAAAGATGTATTGGCAGCTTGCGCCCGCTGTCTTGAGTACGACGTATATTTGCATACTCAGACAAGCCTCGAAAGGTTTTACTGGCGCGCAAAGAGTTTTTTCCCATGGCATGCATGTAAGTCCATTTCCCAAATTGACCTGAGCCAGGCAGTTTCATTGCTCTCTGAATTGCTAATCAAGGGTCAGTTGTTTACGTGATCAGCGAATCCGCACGGTATTGGGACGGCTCAGAAGAAACTTGGGACCTACTTGACCGTCTATATTCTTCTAATTTGTATCTCTCTAATTTTACAGACGACCGAAGAAAACCTCGCGCGGCCGAAATGATTCTAACGGCTTGGCAATCGTATGAACATTCTTATACGGAATGCCGATCGGCAAAACCCCAGCGGCCTAATTTTCTGGCTAAGCTAGAAACATTGCTAGCTGCGAGCAAAGTCACCGTTTTTGATACAGAGGGCCAACCTCAATTCAGTGGAGGCTCTGCGGCGAACACGCTTCAAAATTTCTCTACAGAGGCCGAGCCCGGGGCAATGGAAGCAGAGAGATTCAACGCGGATGATTTGGGTCTAGATTCCATTCTCGATTGGGACCCAAATGACATCGATTGGTTGTTCTGGAGCAACTGGGAGTGAAGAGCTTTTGTATCTTGATTGGAAAAACCTCGTCAGCTAAATAGCCACCTGGTTATAATGAACCGAATACGGTGTAGTCGCTGGCTAGTGGCAAGTCCCCCGCTGGTAGCGGTGCCAAGTTCTGCTAAGACAAGCTCACTGAAAAAGTGAATGCCTTATATGTAGTAAGTTTAGTGTAGGTTACTAGAAGTTTTGAGAATCCAGCGTTAAATGAATACATAATTCTATAAAAATCTTTATACATAATAGCATTTCTATTACTTTTATACTAAAGATTCAAAAAGTAGCACTTCAGTATGTATAATGAATTTTTACTTCTAGGCATTTTAAGTAATTCCCTAAAATTTATATGTCTTATGTAGGTTACTCAATATTTTAGGAGCTCATCAGATCAGAAATCCCGACCAGATGAGCTTCTTATCTCCACGTGACCTGAAACAGTATTTTTTTAACTTTCACCTGGTAATTACAGGAAATGGACTCATCAGATCATCAGGTCAAAGTTACATACTCTGACCTGGTGAGCCACGGGGTCTGGCTGGCTGGGATGAACAACCCGCTCATTGCTACTGTTGCTCATCTTTTTCACATAATCCTACACTCCCGCACTTTAACGCTCTCGTCAACGTCCTCAAAATGCAATCCTCACCATCACTAACCGAACTAGCAAGAAGCATTCTGGAAGATGCTCAAACAATAGACAATTTCTTATCTTCATGTAATCTTCCCCAGCCTTCTTTTGGCGCTGAGAGCCTAAAAGACTTTCCCGTTGGCACCGAGCATGCAGATATTCATGCTATCCGGCACAGGCTTATTGATGCAACGAAGGAGCTTCGGGACCTTGTCATCGGTCCCAAGGATACTATTAAATGGATGATCATGAATGTCAGCAACCTGATCCAGCAAATCTCGATATTTTAGAGATTCATTCTGCTCTGTCACTTCTCTGGCGAAATGATCGAACAAAATTAACATCTTATATCTTAGGATCACACCCTTGCAGCCAGCTTGCACGCTATTTCCCATTTCAAGGTCGCCCAGGCTGTCCCAAAAGAGGGCACGGTCTCCTTTGCCGAACTTGCCCGAGTCACCGGCCTTACTGAACTAAACGTTGCCCGCTTTGTCCGTCGTACAGCAATCAATCACATCTTTGTCGAGCCCACTCCAGGCCATGTCGCGCATACAGCTGCCTCGGCCCTTCTAGCTACAGATGCTCAGATGCAGGCCCTGGTTTCTCACATGTCCGAAGAGGCCTTTCCCGCCTCGGCAAGGATCGTAGACGCGCTCGAGACGTCCACCGTTATCGGAGAGCCACGCGAAAGCCCCTTCGCGCTGGCCTTCGGGACGAGCTTTTTTGAACGAAAGGTGCAGCAACCGGAAACAATGCATCGATTCGGGCTTGCGATGAGCAGCTGGAGCGAAGGGGACGGGACCCGGCAGATGCGCGATTGCTACGACTGGGCCTCTTTGCCCGCGGGGGGAAAGGTTGTGGATGTTGGCGGCGCGCTCGGCCATATATCGCTCGGTATCGCAGAAAAGTTCGAGGGCTTGGAATTCGTTATTGAGGACCAGCCACCGCTGGCGGAGCAGGCGAAGCAACTGATATCTTCGTATCCAGAGACAATCGCAAAGAGGGTGAAATTCTTGCCTCATGACTTTTTCCAGCCGCAGCCGGAGGAGGCCAAGGCAGCAGATGCGTACATCATGCGATATATCCTCCACGACTGGTTCGACACATATGCCAAGAATATTCTTAAGAATGTCTTCCAGGCAATGGGGGAGAATAGCAGATTGATCATCGCCGACGCGGTCATGCCGCCGGCGGGAGTGCTGCCGAAGTGTCAAGAGGAAGTCCTCCGGAGCTTTGACGTCGTGAGTAACAATTAGTATACACTCTTTGGATGTATCAATGGCTGATTATGGTCTCAGAGTATGCTTGCGCAACTTAACTCCCAGGAACGGACGCTGGAGATGTGGAAGGGATTGATTGAGGAATCCGGTGGCGGCCGATGGAAGATAACTGGTATTTTTAGCCCGCCAAAGGGCGAATCTATTACGATTCTTGAGATCAAGTCCTCCTGAAGGTTTTAGACAAGCCCTGCTGATGTATTAAAGTCTCGTCGATTTATGGAAAGCCAAATCGTTATTCAGTCATGTTAAACAGGAGAAGATATCCACCCTTGCGGCTGGGAATCTCGCGCGTGATTTTTCTTTGCATGTTCTGTTCCTGTGTATTAATTTGGCTGTGTGAATCAAATTACTCTTTACAAAGGTTTGATATCTACACTTTAAAGATATTCCCTAGCCTCCATGGCATTTCGATGCTTCTTGAGATGGAAGAAGATATACCACCATCCCCAAAAAAGTGCAACGGCATTCTTTTATGTAAAAAGATAAAGAAGCTGCCGATGTAGGTATATCTGTGCCGTCTTGGCAAGCTTCAGTCCCAGATATCGGATAGCTATATAGGAGGCGGCGGCCCACGTTTGACGAGAAGCAAATTGCCAGGCTATGGCCATTCCTTCAGGCCCGTACAGGTATACCCTTTCAACGGAGCAACTAATTTTAGCACAAGAACAGTGTGGATCTGTCCTCTAGGGCAATACCTGAATGTACACGTTCATGATAAGTATTTGACAGTGGCATTTAGCGATAGAGCAAGGTTGTTTCCATTCAAAGTATTGCTGTACATTTGTAGAGAGTATAAATGCAACGGCCGCAACAAAGTATAGAGTCACAACCCCACCTGTAGAGTCGCTCGCTAAGTCCAGATACGCACCCCTTCTCCCTAGCATCCACCTCCACAGAACGAACTGCGCAGACTAAACAAACAATTGCGACTTATATCATTCCAACATTCCTTTAGAAGCCGCCGCCGCCGGGACCCGCACATCCGCTGGCAGCAGCACCACCAAGGGAGCAGACTGGATTAGTATAAGTAGTGCCTGGTCCGGAGGGACTTTGGTCACGTTTCGTGTATGATGAACGTTCCTGGGACTTTTGAAAGTCGCGGATATAACTGTCATAATCTTGGCGTTTCTTCGAGGGGCGCGGAGGAGGATATTTCTCTTGTACGTCAGAAGACGAGCGGAAGCACATTATGGATAAGTTTGGAGCGTCTGTATTGGTCTGAACGTGCCACTAGTTTTATTGTGAGAGTTGAGATATTGTAGATTTAAACCACGGCATATTATCGCGTGTTAATCTTCGAAGAAATGCTCCATTTTATAAGACATGGACGCGATCAGACCTTTCTAAACCCTGAAGCATAGCCACCACCCGGCAAGTTGAATTGGCGTTCATTCGAAGATACTGACGTCAGAACCTGGGTTGGGGGCCGTTTTTGACTAACAATAGAAATAGCGCGGAATATCAAGAACTAAACACTATTTTTGGCTCTTGATCCCTATTTTGAGCGAAAGTAATCAGCTGATAGCATTTATTATACTAGTTATAGTTGTTTCTCCTCGTAGAAGAAGGTCTGTAATTGTATAGAGCAGATCCAACAAAGCGAATTCGCTATCCTCTTGTTTGATGCCCTGAAAGTTTATGTGTCAGTAACCTACCGCCTATCGCCGTCAAAGCAAATCAAAAAAGAACCGTCATACAAACATAGGTCTGATACAACATATTTATCCGCTGGATTCTATATCGTAGTCGCTAACCTCTGTATATCTGAGATAAACTATGTTCCCCACTAATATAGCTTTGACAGGAAAGTAGGAATTACGCACACGTAGGCGAGGCGGCATAAGCAGAGATATACGGTTTTTTTGCCATTTTTTCGAGCTACCTTCTTTGATCACCCTTTGCGATGTAGGACCTCGCTGATTGTAGACTAGGGATAGAGATGACGAATTTACGCAAGAACGGCTCTATATTACATTACAACATATAGGCAAGAATCCGGTTTATTAATCAGATAGAGGCACATAGCTTCCAGCTTTATCGGCACTACGCTTTGCGGCCGTCTAGCTTCGACGGAAGGAGCTCCGCCGGTACCGATAGACCGGATGCCGACAACCGCGAGCATAGCTAACAGCTTCAGCCATCTGAGAGGTTAGTTCATCACTATCATATTATGGATATTCAAGGGTAAATGGGTCGGTTACGAGAATATTGAACACGGGGCACCGTGGTAGCAATTGTCTAGCTATGACAAGCAATAGCTTAGCGTTTCTTGGCAGTAGGGTTCGACAAACAAATGAAGAGTGCTGGTGGTGAAACCGATTTCTGGAAGTGCTTGCAACAAGACACTTATTTTAACTGACAGCGCCAGTCATGACAACCTTATGACAACTTGGACCCCCTTCGCGACCCACCGGCAGCACATCCCTACCGAACGAGGAACCACCAGCAAAGCTCTGCCCCCGCCAAGGCCCGATCACAACAAGTCACCCCTCGCAGGACGTTCCACGCCAAGCAAGAAACACCGACGCCAAGAGCTCCCCCTATTGCGCGTCTGTCTTCGGGAGATTATCGGTGCCTTGCTACGATCCGAGTTGCGTTGCACTAACCAGGCCACTCTTTCAGATTTCACGCCCCACGGAGGTGGTCCTACCACTCGCTTAGAGCATTAGCTCATGATATCGGGTCATAACCGATGCTATAATTATCATGAATGCTACCTGGATCTCGAAGCAGAGGATTTCCCAAACACACCCTTTGGGAGAATATTGAAACAGATTCAGCCTTGCAAAGTATCAAAGATTCTAGACTCGATGAATCACGACTAAACAGAGCAGTCCCGGGATTCTACCAATAAAAAGTGCACGATCTTACTCAGCTCCCCCTGTAGATCCTGTTTCACCTACATCCAAACGATCGGCACCGACTCCACGGGTGCGTAGTGCGTGGCGGGCTCTGGCCCCATCTTTGCTCGGCACAACGTCAGGAATGCTATAAGACGTCCCAGTGACCTGACATTCCAGGGCCGAGAATACTGTCGCTCCTTTCAAATCCGGTATTTCTCGGTACGTACTCGTCTCTGTTTCTGCATCGATCTCTTGCAAACACACGATTTACCATCGCATCCCTCAATCCAACCACTCAATCGATTTGCATTTGTTTCGCTGCCTGATCATCCGATCCGATTCCATCCCTTCCATCTCAAATCCAAAATCTTCAAATCCGCTTGTTGACTGCTGCTAACAATCACTCCATCCAGACCCTCCACACTCCCTTCAACATGCGCGCTTCCGTCTTCGTCCTCGGCTTCCTCGCCAGCTTTGCCTACGCCTTGCCCAAGGCCGCCGAGACATGCCGTGAGGTAAGCCCGACCCTTGAACGATAAAATCCCCCAATCCTACGATCAAATATTGACGAGCTACAGCCTACGCTATCCTGCAACAAGACCGCTACCTGGGGTCAGCCTATGGCTTGCTGCTACCCGCTGGAGTGCGTGACCGAAGGCAACAGCACCATGGGAGTAAGTCAACAATCCCGAACCCGGGTTTATGAGAAACCGAAACCCTCGGAAAGACGTCGAGAGGCTAATGAATGGAATTAGACGTGCCCCCACCAGAACTGAGAGGCTCGAAGCCGGGTGAAAATCCATTGCACATAGCCGTTTACGGTGTGGGATATGAAGGGTTGGAACGTTTCTTTCACGTGTATTTAATTGCGTTCCGATGGGTATATATCATTGAGAACTGGCACTATGTCCACTTTATTTTTCCTACACTTGCATCTTCGATGACAATGTGGCCTGACTGATATCTTATCTTTAGGGAGAGGGGGGTAATGCAAGGTGGAAGACTCGGAGCATCCCCAGAAAAGGTAATGGTGATGCTGGGGGCTAGAAGCGGTCATGCTCTCCTCGCTTTTCTGTGTGAAGTTGCAGGTGGTGTAAATGCTGGACTGTTTCAGCGGTGAGACACCGAGACGGTTCGACGAGGGTGCGGCTGGGTAAGGGGGCCTGCAGATGGCTGGGGTTCGACTTCGTGCAGCTCGTGCAGGGTTTGGATGCCCGGGTGGGGATGGGATAAGATATCCGTACATACGGTCGCATAATTGGTGTGAGACCTAGAGGGAAGATTCGTATGTTCAGTATGACTCTATGGACGGGAGACTTGCAAAGCTTAATTTTAGACCTTGAGTTGTGGCTAGATCAGCCAACGGGAACTGCCAGGTATCCCAGCCGGCTGAATACAAAATAAAAACCTTGAAACAGCAGGGAGTTCCTAAACATTGAACGGCCAACTGCCGCTGTAACGCACAGGACGATCAGGCCCGGAAGCCCAAGTTACACATTCCATCCCACGGAGATACGAGATCATCACAGGAATGTCGGAGATAAGAACTACAACTACAACTACTTGCGCAGTACTTCATAAAATGCATCAATAAGATAGACATATACAGACAACGCAAAAGAGCAGAAAGACAAATAGAAAAGTTGATGCAACCTGGTCAGTAGACAACGTCGAATAAAAGGTATATCTACCACGTAAAACGTCCAAGATATCAGACAAGAGAAACAGAAAAGTCAAGACGGAACCCTTCACCTCGGGAAGACAATCAAGCCCGGGGGGAAAGGACCGAGGTGAGAAAGAAAATAGAACTCCTATTCCTCCTGTACAAGTTTTAACAAAACACCCATTTAGGCATGGCTAGTTTAGAAGACATCGGCGCAGCCCCAGTGCTGCTCAACGCCGAACTCGCCGGGAGCCTTCCAGTCGTCGTTGGCGTAGGAGAAGAAGATGGACTTGGAGCCGATGGCCTGGGCAATGGCGTGGATGGCAGTCTGCTGCTCGGAGGGGCCGGGGACGGCGAGACCGTTGGGGGAACCACCGTTGGGCCAGCCGGTCTCCAGGTTAACGACGTCCTTGCCACAGATCTTCTCGAGGATCTGGTACTCGCTCAAAGCGAACTCACCGGCCTTGGCGGCGGTGGTCTGGGAGTTGAAGAAGGGGTGAATGTTGGCACCGACGATGTCGACGGGGGAGCACAGGGTGGAGGTACCGTACTCCTGCCAGATGTCGATGGGCTCGGTGGTGGTGACGTGACCGGTGTAGCCGGCGCCGGAGAAGGCAGACTTGGCGGAGGAGATGAAGGAAGCCAGCTGGGATGCGGAGACGTAGCCGGAGGAGATGGCCTCGTTACCGACGACGATCAGCTCGACCATGTCCCACTGGGCCCACTTGTTGATGGCATCAACCTGCTCCTGGGCGCCCGAGACACCGGAACCCTCGATGTAGACACCGAGGATCATGTTCATGCCGAGGGACTTGCAGGCGGAGCCGATGTACTCGAGACCGTTGCAGTCGGTGGAGTAGACACGGACCAGGTTGAAGCCCTTGTCCTTGATGGTCTGAATGTTCTTGGTGACCTCGGACTGGCTCATGCAGTTGCCGCTCTCGGTGTAGGGAGAGAAGGTCATACCCCACTGGCCCTTACCGGTCATGCCGCTGCCGGGAGTAGCGGTGCTGGTAGCTTGGGCAGTGGAAGTGCTGCTAGCGCTGGTGGGGGCAGCGGGAGGGCTGGGAACAGCGGTGGAGGTAGCCAGACCGGTGCTGGAGGAGAAGGGGCAGTAGTAGGTGGTGTCAGTTCTGGTGGCAGTGATGGTGGTCTCGGGCTTAGTGTAGGTACCCGGGGTGATGGTCGACGGAGTGGGGTACACAAGCGTGGTTCCGGAAGGCACGGTGGTGACGGTGCCGGGCACAACGGTGTAGGTACCGGCCTCGGGGCAGGTGTAGGTGGTGTACTCGATGACGCTGGTGACGGTGCTGCCAGTGGGCTTGACGGTGGCGTAGGGGCAGGTCACGACGGTGCCGGTCTCGACAACGGTGGTAACACCACCGATGGTGTGAGTACCGCTAGGAACCGAGGTGTGAGTAGCTCCGCAGACGGTGGTGGTGTCGGTCACGGTCATGGTGGTGGCCGGGACGGTATAGGTGCCAGTGCTGGAGAAGCTGGTCACACCGTTGGTGGGCAGCGTCACAATGACGGTCGAGGTCGAGGGAGTCGCGCTAGCAGTGCTGACGGCCGAGGGGGTCACGGTCACGGTGCTAGTAGCGGTGCTGGTCGAGTGGACCGTGCTGGTCAGGGTCGAGGTCGACTCGGGAGTGGGAGTGGGAGTCGAGATGGGCACCAGGGTGGGCGAACCGTAGTAGGTGATGACCTTGGTGGTGCAGCCACAGGTCTCCTGAGCGCCGAGAGCGGGGACCGAAGAGGTGATAGCGGAGGCGCTGGCGGAGGCGCTGGATGAAGCATCACGGCGCTGGTGAAGAGCCTCGTGGCGACGGTGGAGGTGACCGTCGGCCATGGCAGATCCGACCATGGCCGCGGCCGCAAAGACTGAACCCTTCATGATGAGAATTCAAATTGCGTCCACACAAAGAATGAATGCCCGCTGAACGAGTGAAGCGGTGGTAGTGGGTAATATCAAGGAACGTGGATTGAGAAAGTAAAGGAAAGTCGGGTGGGCACGCAAGGCCTTTTGTTCGAGACTCACTGGGGGGTGTGGAAGAGGGGGGGGGGGAGGAAAAGGGGAGAAACGGCCAGAGACATAGAAAAGGGAGTTAGGCGCTGTAGTGTGCCTCTACGGATCCACCGATCGTGATTCATTACCCCTGGGCCGTTCGTACGGGGTCAAGTCTAGACGTGCGTCCAGGCACGGCGATATCATTGGACGAAGCCTGCAGACCCGGTGTATTCCCAGAGTTGGTTGGCCCGCACGGCTCGGGCAGGAGTGGGGATCCTCCGTGCGTGTGTAAACAGTTGTACGGTATCAATTATGAAGAGAACGAATACGACTCCAGCAGCAAAAATAGGCCTGTTTCAGTTGAGGGGGGCGGACCCGAGTACAGATTCGGTAGCTCGCCCCCTTACGGGCCCCTGACAGCTGCGCATTGACTTTCGTTTATTCCGTACTCGCCGTCGATTGTACCTGCGTTGTACAGACAGACCCGGGGATTAGAATGCCCGGAAACGAAGATCTACTCAACCTCGTACTTCGTACGAATAACGCCCTGGGGAAGGGAGTTGTCCCAAGAGGAAAGAAAAAAACGAGAAATGGAGGTGCGCCATGTGGTCCCGATCTACTCTCGAAGCGGCCAAGTGCGGGATCCGTGGCTGGCCTGTCATTGGCGGGGCCCCTGACTTTAATTTCCGCCCTGCCGATCGCCATTCGCTCAACTGGTAAATTTATTTACACTCTCCGTTTCTACTTTGTTATGATTTCTGACTACTGCACTCCAAGTCTGGTTCAGGTGGCAACCATGACATCGTTCCTTCTCCCACTCTCCTATCGTAGCAACGTCCATTGGATTGATTAACTTACCCGTCTTTTCCACGAGCTTGGCCTTTCCGGTGAACACACGTCCCCCTGATCACCGTCGACTCGTCAGCACCGTCCCGATCATTGCCGATCATCCGGAAAGCATAAGACTTGCTGCGAACCAACCTTGGGAAATAATGGACCCGTCCGTGGCCGGCCGACCTTCTAATCAAGGCTTAGCATTCTCGATTGTCTTATACCGTAGTAACTTGCCCACTCTCCCACGCTCCGCATCGAAGATCACCGTGGAGAGTGGAAGCGTGGGAGAGTGGGCACAGGCCTCTCCAATCCGTCGGGCGCTGATCACAATGCCGCGGTCTAGATCCCCTCTTGAACATTGAAGACTGGAAAAGACCCGTAGACGTCTACACATACCGCACCTGGCGGCAACCGAAGTCGTCTATGGAGTGCATCTCACTGCCGCGAAGAGCCGAGCAAGGCTGCTGCATTACCCATGTAGAGGAGCCTTTCCCAAGCCACACTCCACACCCGCTCACCTCCTGAAATACCTCGCTAGTTTCGGCTCGCCTGCTTCCGGTCACAACCCGATCGGGGCCAATAATTGACTTGTGCGCGGATTTTGCTATTTGACTTTGCAGTTACGCGCTCTTAAGGGGTTCCCCCAAGCCTTCGTCCTCACCTGGCAAGGTGCGTTCTGGAGCGGTGTGGCATTTCTAGGCTACAAAGTGACCCCACCGCACACCTGGTCTCGACCGCGATAATCCGGAGACGCTACGGTGTGCCAAGCGTGATGGTCGATCTGGGCGCCACGACACTTGCGCACTTGTGGAATGGAGTGTTTGCCGGTCGGGTCGAGGTAGGACGAGACCCTGAAATTGAAGTTATTCAGGGGTTGACGGGGGCGTTGGACCACTTGCTTTTGTTCCCCAGAGTGTGACCGGTACCTGTGGCGTGGGGCCGAGTCTTCTTTCGTGGCCCAGTGCCCAGTCCGTTTCGCCACCGTGTTTGTGTTGACCGCGTAGACGCCACCAAATTAGATGCTCTTGGTCCTCATTTCGAAAGGCTCGTAATTCACGGTATACCTTGGGTCAAAATGGTGTAACTTCACCACTTGGCGCTTATTGGGCCCCTCATTCAAAAAATGTCATTGTGCGATCCGGGATGAGACATGGATGCTCGGGTGTCTTGGAATGCAATCTCTTTCTCTGCCCATGTGGGTTTGATTCATTGACATCTCTGGGCCCAGCATTCCTGGCCTACATCACTGAGATCATGTAGCGATACATCTCCAGGCACCAGGTAACCGTCGAGCGCACCACGCACATTTCAGCCTCGCCATCTCTGTCACCCCTTTTGCTTCCGGGCTTGGTCTCGGCTCAGCACATTGTCTTTCAGAGGTAGAGACAACTAAGAATGCTTACGAGCACTCAATCTCATGCGTAAAGGGTGCCATATGTTGCACTCTCCAGGGCCCCCGCGGGCTCATCCAATGTACTGGTAGTAAATAATCTTTCTCCAAGTGAGATTCGGTTTGAAAATTGGAAGTTAAGAATGACCTTCAAGATTTGAAGCTAGATGACAGAACCAATGCAGTGTCATCCCTGATAGCATCGAGGGAGTTGACCGCTCCCGGGCACTGTGTGGGGTCATACAGTAGCTACCCACGTCTCAAATGCCCAGGTGTGATCACGATCTCCTTGAAACTTGCTCGGGAACTCGTCTACAACGCTGTGCTTTGCTGTACCGGGCATCACTTGGTTTTCGAAAAACAGAAGCGTGTCTCTGACGATAGTCCATCACTCGGTAGTTTTTTGAAGGAGAATGACTAACACTCTACCTCGAGCCGTAATTGAGGTAGAGTGTAATGTGGTCTATGAGCATTGCATAGTAATTTCCCCATCGTTGGGAGAGCCTCCAACTTACTGGTGTAGGGCTGCCCGTAGCTCAAACCTTGTTGGGATCAATGCCTGCGTCGATCGTCACCGGTCTGATCCGTGCTCAATTAAGTCCCCGCCAGAAAGCATGATCATACACGACGAATGGGTATAGAAAGTGTCTCCGTATCTTTTCATTCATGCATCGCTTGTCGAGCCGCAATCGTCTTCCCTAGTCCTGATATATTTCTCCTGCGGGGAGCGGCGCCGTGGGCTTCCAACCGGGGCAAGGACGTGGGAACAGTCAACTTAATCCGTGGCATCGTACGACACCTGGGACCAAGGCATAGGTGATCATGGATTCAGTTTAGGCATAGAACTTGGGAAAAGTGTTTTTTCTCGAATTCTGTCAGTCGAAACTCTTAATAAAGGTCGAGGGTTTGACACAATAACAAGGGTACAGACCATGCCATGTAACACTGTGCCTGCATAAAGGGACCACCAAAAGCCACAACTTACAGCAGTAGAGCATTGACTCCAGAGAATTGAAAACCCGAGCCGGACAGGAAGAATCCGGTATATTCCATCCTTCCTCATGGCCACACACCGATCATGCCACACCCGACAAATCCCTAAAGCACATGACCAGCAAAAGCACCATCCCAAAATCCCCCGAAACTCGCCTCTAACAAAAGAAGAAAGTTCAATCTAAGCCTCACGGACAAGCCGAAACCTTCGACGCTTAAGGTGCCGGAAAATCCCATTCCGCGTGGTTCGGCCGTACCACACCACTCGCTACGTCACGACTCACCACAACCAGCCTACCACGAACACCAACCAGCCAACCCCAGTCCCCAGACTCGACCAAGGCCCAATCGCACGGGACGGAGATCATGTCACCCAGAAAATGAAATGGGGGCCATGCAACGGATCTACGCCAATAGCATTGGAGCGATGGTCATCCGAGATATGGCCTTCGGAACCGACACCGCAGAACTGCTTCGGCCTCGGCCGGTGTAGAGTATGGTACCATATATTTTTTTGAGGCTCAGATGTTCGATTCACAAGGCTATGCTGGAGTCTTAGGGAGGGAAAAAGGTATATAAGGATGCGAGAATGTATCCTCGATTTTGTTCATCATCATCAAACAGAAGATCTTCACTCAGACAACTCAACTCTACTCTGCTGTACCTCGCCACTCATACAAACCAAATACCACAACAATGCCTTCTGCATCCAAGACCTCCCAGGCTGCCCGTCTCCAGAACGACTTCGGCGCGGACTACTGGGTTCGCAACCCCGCTGAGGAGCACCGCGTACGTTCATCCCCAATGGAACTATCGGACATAATATACTAACATCATCTTAGCGCCCCACTGCTGGACGAGGCCTTTTCGCTGGTCTCCAAGATACCAAGCACTACAACGTGGAATCTGGCTGGGCTCGTCGCAAGTCTTCTGCCGAGTCGACTGGGATTCTGGGATCGATCTGGAGCCGGTAAGATTCCCTTCATTACGATGTTGGTTCTGAAGAGCTGGTGCTGACTTGTGATAGATTCACTGGTGGATCGTACCACCCTCCTACTTCGGCTTAAGTGATCGGTTTGAGAATGCTTTTTTCGAGATGAACGACCCTTTTTATATTGCATGATTCCGATGGATGATTTGGCTTCATGCTGAGAATACTTCGGTTCAAGTTGATGTTTCGTTTGTGATACCTTCGGAGTTTGGTGCAAATATTTCAGTTATTCAAGCACTATTTCTATAAATACATTGCTCATTTACAAAGAATTCAGATCTCGGATAAGAGATGGAAATGACTGGCTCTGCTGTCAAGTTATCTCCTAGCTGATAATCGTCCCTGCGTCGTTTACATATGCCTGGTCGAAGCTATGACCTACATAATAATAGCCCCACCACCAAATTAAACAACCGACGCCAATCACGAGTTTGTCAATGTAAAGCTATATTATGACCCATCTTAGTGGACAAACAAGACATGCGCCTGAGCTTAGTTCATTACTTTAGTCCAATTTCAATCTTGGAAGCATATCGCAGTCTACAAGACCATCCAATGTAAACATGAACCAATAAATTTTGATGCCTCAAAATTAAACGCTGAAGTTATGTACACCCGACACACCAGACCCCTTTCGATCTAGTATTTTATAAAACCCGTAAACCTGGATAATATCTCGTTGACCCTTAATCCCAAGAGTTAATCTTCATGGTTCCCTTCTCCTGCAGATTCTGATGCATCTTGAAAGCCTGGAAAAGCAAATGCGGCTCATGGCCCATACCCTTCCGCAGACACTCAAACTCGGCGCGATCCAGATAATCCGTGAGAATAGGGTAATAATCGGGGTGCGAGCACTTCTTGATAATAACACGGGCGCGCTCCCTCGGCGACAAACCACGCACGTCAGCGAGACCCTGCTCGGTGACAATAACGTCGAGATCATGCTCCGTCTGATCGATGTGCGTAGCGAAAGGAACGATACAGCTGACACCGTTGGGATCGGTCTTGCTGGGCCGGGTGGAGGGCGTGTGCATGATACTGTATTTGGAGTTGCGGAGGAAGTCGGCGGATCCGCCGAGGCCGTTCAGCATGCGGGAGCCCATCACGCAGGTGCTGTTGGCGTGCGCGTAGATGTCAACTTCGACGGGGGTGTTCATGCCGATGCAGCCGAGGCGACGGATGATTTCAGGTGAGTTGGAGACTTGTTGGGAGCGGAGGAGGAGCTTGCCGGCGTAGCGTTCCCAGTTGTCGTAGAAGCGCTTGAAGCCGTCGGGGGAGAAACGGATTGAGGTTGCGGTTGCGAAGTCGAGGTTACCGCTGTCGAAGAGGTCGAGGAAGGAGTCTTGCAGGACTTCGGTCCAGACCTTGAGGTTGGTGAAGTCTGCGCCGCCCTTGGAGAGCCCGCCGACGACGGCGTTCGCGATGTTTCCGATGCCGGATTGGATCGGAAGCAGATTGGGGGGCAGGCGGTCGTGCTTCACTTCGTGCTTGAGGAACTCGATCAAGTTCGTGGCGATCTGCTGCGAGTCCGCGTCCTCGGGGGAGTTGGGCTGTGTCTGGTCCGGGTAGTCGGACTCGACGATGGCGACGACCTTCTCGGGGTCGATGGGGATGTAAGGGGTTCCAATACGGTCCTCGGGCGCCATGATCAAGTATGGCTTACGGCCAGGGGGGAGGTCGGAGCCCACGATATCGTGAAGACCCTCGAACGAGGGACTGGAGGTGTTGACCTCGATAATGACTTTATCGGCCATCTGAACGAGTTCGGGCGAAGCGCCCACAGAAGCACCGGGAATAATGCCGCCATTCTCGGTGATGGCGGAAGCCTCGATGACGGCGACATCCAGCTTGTTGTGCGGTTTGTTCAGTGTGTAGAAGCCCTACGGTCCGGATTAGCGCAGATCAGCAACGATCCCCGTGGCGGGAACCTCCGAGAATAAACTTCGACTCACATATACCAAGTCCGAGGGAAACTGGCTCAGATGCTTATCAAAGAACTTGATTTGGCCGCTGTTGATTCCCTTTGCGATCTCCTTTCCGACCTGGTGCGGGCTGCGACGCTCGATCATGTTCAGCCGCGCCCAGCGGTTCTCCGTCTCCGCACCGGATGAGGCGCCCACGAAGAGGTTATACTTGAGCTGGCCTTGGAGGTTGTTCTTCTCGACGTGATCTGCCAGAGCAACGGGCACTTTCCTGTTGAATCATTAACACCTGCCCTTCATGCCTCTCGATCACCAGCAGCGAGAAAACGTACTTGGGATACCCAACGCCCGTAAAACCAGACCATCCGATGTACGAGCCATGAGGGAACAAATCGATCAGATCCTCAGCCTTAGCAAGCTTGTTCAGATATGAAGGCCGGCGAACACGGCTCTTCAAAAGTGCAGATGCAGCCATCCTGGGGAGTGGAGAGGGTTCCTAAGGATGAAGAGGAAAGGTTGAGGGAAAAAAGAGGAATTCCAAGGATAGAAATACCGCGAGCTAAAACTCCACAGGCAGACCTACGCATGGTCCCACGGACTTCCGGGAGAAAGGAAAGGTTCTCCTATACAGCCCGGGCTGGAAAGTCTTCCGGCGTTGTTAGCCTGGTAGATTAGAATTGAAGGTCTATATGATGTTCTAGCTATGCAATTGCTATATCTAATTTCTGCACACCTTCTCTTGTTTCTTAACTGTTCTCAGAACCCCCAGATTCCCAAATCCCGACAAGTTCCCCTCCCCCGAGTCTATGATACCCGGTGTTCATCTTGACGTCAGCTCGGCCCAGACTCGGTGGAGCACGGAGATACCTCGCATTCCCCAATATTACAGCCAGCATATCACCAAATTTCGCCCTGAATACCCCCCGGTGAAACACCCTCGAGCTCCAGAAACCTCATCAAAATCACCGTATGCATCAGAGACCTGGAAATGCATGCAGGAACGAACCCGCTTCAAGGTCTAGAGATGTAGATACAGATCGGGCAGAAGACCCGCCCGGCCCGGCGGTGGTCCAGTGATTTCACCGTCTCGGATTGTATCGGCTAACGGATTCGGCCACACGGAGACCTGGTCCATCCCTGAACCGGTATCAGGGGAAGGGCTTGATTTCGACGAGGGTGGGGATCGCGGATCAATGATCGACCATGCTTCCGGTGAGTGGTTCCATTTCTACCCAGTGAGTGCTAGATCGGTGCATATACAACGCTAGAGCTACAGTCTGAATATAATGAAATACCCGCAAAATTCTGGGCTAGAATACATTGAATACAATACAAAAAGAGGGGCCATGGCAGGATTAAGCACTCCTCGACCCCGGCTCCGGTCCTCGTATACGGCGTCTGATCCAGGTCAGACATACCAGTCAAGTGGGAGAAAAAAAAGCACTATGGTTTGTGCAAGTGCAAAGAGAAAGCATAATAAACGAACCGGGGAGATCATAGATCGGACCAAAAACCATTGCGGAAAGTAAAGCACAGAAAAAAGAAACACAAGGTGAGAGAAACCGTAAGAACTCATAGTCGCAATTTCCTCGTATGATAGACGCCGTCCCGTTCTCAGCAGTAAATGCAATTCATCTTCCCCCCTAATCCCCGTCATAATCGCTCACGCTTCACGCTTCGGCGGGCTCAGCAGGCTCGGCGTCGGCCATTTCGGTGTCAGCCGGCTCGCTCTTCTCGGTTACTTCCTTATCTTCCTTTGCAGGCTCCTCGGCGGGAGTCGGGCTTTCCTTGGATAGGGTACCGTTTAGCCAGGAGCGGAATTGCTGGTTTGACTCGTCGACCTTGTCTTTGCTCAAACCGCGCGCCCAGTTGGGATTGTTGACGAACTTCTCCACGAAGCGGTCGTGGCGCTTTTCGCGGAGAGCAGCTTTCTCCTTGGTCTGCTCTTCTTCTTTGGCCTTGACGGTCTCGGCGTCGGCGTCCTTGTCGATGGCTGGGGCGGTCGAGCGCCAGAACCAGTCGTGGCTGGGGGGCTGGTAGAGGATCGTGTAGTTGTTGGCGCAGATGCGGATGATCAGCCCGTCGTAGTGCTGGAGGCGCCGGTAATAGCGGTCGTACTCCTCATCCTCGTCGAGCTTGCTTGGGAGACTGCGCTTCAAGAAAGGCATGCGCATCTCGGAGAATTGTACGCCTTCGGTCGGGTCGCGCATGGAGTAGGCGGTAACATAGTACGACCAGCGGGCTTCAGAGCTGAGGTCCTCGCTGTCGAGTGTGGAGTCCTCAGCGGACATCACCTGGATAGTGACTCGGCGCTCCGTGGGAAGCTGCAGAACCTTGTTAGCCATAGACAATTCCAGTAGAGGGAAGATACTCACATAGGTAATGCGGTAGATATCACCGTCTTTAACCAGCCTCTCCACCTGCTTACGATACTGGATCTCCTGGTGGTGGGTGGTTTCCTCCTTCTCCCGCTCCCTGAAGAACAAGTTCGCAATATCCGAGCTGCGGTCTCGCGAGTCTCCGGTAAAGATCGAAGCCACAAACTTGGTAATGGACGAGAAGATGCGTTCCAGGTTGTACAACAAGTAGCCGCTCTGCATGTAGAAGCGGCGCAGCGTCTCTTCCAGATGGAGTTGGTCAATGTCTCCCCTGATGACTTCCTCGCACATACGAACAATCTGCTTGTAGAGATTGGCCTTGGAATCAACATCGTAGAAGAAATCACCAGGGAAGCGATCGATCAGGCACAACTCGTGCGCAGGCTTGGGCAGCAAACCCCGACGGACCTGCTCATGGGCTTCACCTTCCAGCTGCTTGATACGCAGCAGGCGAGCATAGAGGATCTCAAATGTGCGCAAGAAGCACAAGATGTTCAAGTTGCAGTACATATGATGCACGGTCTTCTTGTACTTCTCGTTCAGGGTGTACTCGCGCTCCGGGTTGAAGTTACCCTGGTCAGGGTGCGACATCCATTTCAATTCAGCAACATCGAAAGTATCCTCCGGCTCAGAAGCAGCCGCAGAAAGGGCCCGTACGTCGGGAGTGGGCTGCTGGCTAATTGCAGGAGCATCGTCCCTGGGTTGGCCGTTACCGTTACCCTTCTCGACTCGGCGTTCAAGGGCTTCACGCAATAGATCCAGCTTTTGCGTGTTTACGACCTTCCGGCTAGCGTTCGAGACGTCATCGGCACCAAAGTTATCTTCCAGCTCCTCGGCGGGAGTAGCGCCGACCGAGAGCTCATCCATGTAATCGAGGAAAGTGTCACGGTCCAAGCCGAAGAAAGCAGGGATGAAATCCTTGACAAAGTTGATCAGGCGTTGCGGCTCAGCGCCAAATCCAGAGGTAGTCCGGTCAATGTACAAGCAGAGCAGGTGGGTGGTGTCCAAAAGGACGTCCATATCCTTGAACTCCATCTGACTCTGATACTTGGGCGGATTGAGACCGCTCTTCCGACGGCTTTGAGTCTCTTCAAACTTGGCCTGTAGATCCTGCTGAATGTTCTTAGCAATGAACAGTTTCTTGTCGGTCTGGCGGGTAGCAATGGCCTGGTGGTCTAGGCTGCGCCAGTAGGCTCTTTGCATCTGTTCACGCCAGACCTTGTCCCACTCGCGCTGGCACGCCTTCCATTCCTCGAGCTTCTGCTTGAGGCGGTACAGGACAATGGGCAAGACTTGGCAAGGCCGCTCAAACATATCACGGATGATCTTCTCGCCACGCTGGCGATCATAAACCTTCTTGATCACGCGTTGGTAGATAGCCTCGCTCTGGCCACCCAGACCGGGCGGTAACTTGAAGTTGGCACGCTCGACTTCAGACATGTGGAGGAACTGCTGGACAATAGGCTCGATGAGCTGAATTGTGCGAGTGCAGGCTTCGATGTGGTGATCGTAGTCGTGACGATCTTCTTCGATTCGGTGGAGAGCATCTTCATACTGGTTTTTCCTGTGTGCAACGAAGCCGGAATCTTCAGACGCCCAAGTAGGGTGCGAAGCCCATTCGTCGTTCAGAACCTCGAAGCAGAGTTGATCACGACCGCTGCAGGCCTTCTGTCGCTCACGCTTTGGAAGAAGACGATAGCTAGGTCCCAAGGACCGGCAGTGTGCAAGGTTCACCATACCAGCCTCTGTCTTGGGCTTGGGGTCAATGGTCTTGTCTTCGGGTTCTTCGACATTCATGAAACGCTTGAACCAGCTCATCAGCTCGGCATTGGAGCCAATAAAACCTTCAGCTCTCTTGACTAGAATGAAGCGATCAATCAGGTCATTGGTGTATAGATTGCACAGCTTCAAGAAATCGCTGAAGATCTGCTTGTTGGCGATGAACTTCTTCACGCGGTCAAAGAAAGCGATCTCCTCTTGGCTAGGAGTCGTCAACATAGTCGGCGGAACTGGCTCAGGGAGGGCTGGAATCAAAGTCGGCGAAACGTTAGGGATATCAGCACCGGATGGCCTGCCGTGGGTGTGCTTTTGTCTCTGTTGTCTGCGTTAGTGAACTGATACTACATAGGAACAGAGATGCGAGTGAGGATAATCGAAAAGGAAAGAACGATTGGTAATACAATGGGCAGAACTGGAAGTGCGGTTAAACCAACCTTGGAAAGATTGCCAAACGAACCCGGCTGGCCACGGACTTGAGCATCGGGCATACGGGCAGCATCAACGCCAGAGGGCCCAGACACAGAGCCCGTAATACCAGGCGCGCCTCTGCGCTTCTTGTTCTCTTTGCCGGAGTCCTTCACATTGAACTGGCCGAGAGGAGGCATCTTGACATCACGGTTAGGTGTCTGCGAAGGGAAATCGCCAGGACCACTACGGAGATCGCTGACAGGGATGTTTTCTTGAGCACGCTGCCGCTCAACCTGTCTGGCGTGGGCAGCAGACTCTGGCAAAAACTGCTTAAAGTCTTCCAAGAGGTCAGGGGCGGTGTTGAACAGATGAGTGACCTGCGCATAGACATCCTGGATAGGTTTTGACTCGCGCTGGTAGGTCTGCAGGATCTCCAGGAACTGCTTGTAGATCTCCGGGGCGCTGGAGAAGCGGTTCTTTATCTTGTTCACATAGCTGATAGCATGGTTGAATTCCACGGGTCCACGTTTGTTCAGATCAGCATGACCACCCTGGAGCATACCGCCAACACCAGCCAGACCGTTCAAAGGCTGGTTTAAGCCGGCAGCTTGGCCAGCACCGGAGACCTGCATTATGCCAGGTCTCCCCATACCAGAGGCCGCCGAAGCAGCGCCTTGTAATTGAGCAACTCCACGATGATCCTGCTGATGAGACAGAGCCGAGGCACCCTGAGCCTCTTGACTTTGATAGCCATAGTGAGATTCCTGTGCAGGGCCCTGTCCTTCCTGTTGATACATGCCCGGGCCCATCATCCGAGAACCAGGAGAGTATGATCCAGAGGCACCATGCTGCTGGCCCTGCTGTTGCTGACCCTGCTGCCATCCGGGCCGGGATTGGTCGTAATAGTCGGTACGGCCGTGAGGACCGAGTCCTCCCGATGGGGCTGTAGTTTCAGTGACAGTTTCAAAGGGGCGTCCCGCCCGAGGCATGCTCAGGGTGTTGGTGCCCGATGGTGTGGTGACGCGAATAGCATCCGGGTTATCCTCGGTACCGCACTCAATGCGATATCCAGGAGGCAAGAACGTGTTAAAACCCTGAATCAGGGCCGGGTGGCCGTTGAAGAGAGTCGACACTCGTTGAATCACACCCGGTGTATCAATCCTAACAGAGGTCAGACCGAAGCCGCAAAGATAATCGACAAATCAACAACTTACGCTTGACTCTTGAAATCTTTCATAATATCCAAAAATCGGTTGTACACATCGGGCTGGTCGACAAACCGTACCTTGACCTGATCCAAATAACTGAGCGCATCCTGTATCAACCAATCGGGGTTAGACCATATTTCTGGGGATCCGAAGGGGGACCAAAGACTGACATTCAGAATCGGCTGCTGACCCTGGGCAAGGGCCGCCACATTTCCAGGGATTTGCTGTCCTTGTCCATTGTAGCCCATCATGGGCGGGGCGCCCGGGTGCTGCATGTACGACCGTGGTGTACCCTCGCCGTGCTGCGGCATCTGCGGGCCGAATATGCTAGCTGGACCACCAGCAGGCTGCACATTTCCCTGAGGACCATTGGGTGGGTTATTACCGAGACTCGAAAGGAGACCGTTTGGGCCGTGGATCGAATTCGGGACCTTCGAGGCGACCGGCTGGTGCAGGGGAATGGAGCCCGTGTGGCTCTGAACCGGATGGTGTTCGCGCTGGCGTTCCATCTGCTGGCGCTCCATCTGTTCGCGCTCGCGCTGCTCACGTTCCCGGTGGGCCATCTCTTCCTGGCGCTGGCGCTCAAGGATCTCGCGTTCCCTGGAGTCCCGCTCGCGCTCGCGGTTCAGAGACTGGGGAGATGCATGCTGCATGGCCTGGCCGATACCAGGGAGAGAATGACCGGAACCGTGAGACGGGCCCTGGGGGTGTTGTCCGTAGCTTGGTTGGTGCGGAGCCCCGTGGCTCTGGCTCAATTCTGCCAGGCCGGGGAGGGAGTGTCCGCCCGACTGTCCGGCGGGATGGTAGGGGCCTTTAACAGCGCATCAAAGTCAGTATCATGAATTTCTGCACATATAGATCTGGGAATCGAGATTGTTTCAACGTCGGTTGGGAGGAGTGCTAACCGCCTGGAGGGGGGAGGACAGGCCCGGAGGGCTGTGAGCCCGGGCCTTGATTCGGAGGATTTTGACTGCCAAACAAATCGCAATATTAGCCTTTGAGATCATGCAATGAGTCGCGGCGATTGAGCTTACCTGAAAGACCCCAAGGGCCTCTGTTGGTTCATCTGATCCATGCCAGGGTGCGACGGAGGCCCACCAGCAGGGGAGTGCCAGCTATCGTTCCCAGAGTTCATGATCTGATCATGAACTCGGCGGCGGCAAGAAAACGGGTATCGATATCAGACGTTGTTAGGGTGGTGGGTGGAAAGGGAGGAGGGAGATTGCGAGTCTCGAGGTGAGCTCCAGCTGTTTTCTCTGGCGCGTGTTCTCTGAGGCAGAGGTTCAACACTCAAATGACATTCATGTCAGAGCATGCTCCGCGCCCTAAGTAAAGCAAAAGAAGACAAGCCACAGGCACCACGATGATAAGGCTAAGGTAGAGTGCGCGCGACCGATCGCGGGCTTCAGCAGTGGAGGCTTTCCTGACCGACTCCGCTAGCCCCGATGCGGTAAGGCGCGTCCTGTCCCGGGCCTTGGTTATTCCGGTATTTGTGAGCTGTATGTGACACGGCTGCACTCGGCGGTCTGCCGGGAAGGAGCGTATTATTGTAAATTTCTGTAATGTGGGAGCGAGTCATTCCCTCCGCCTTCGTCATCGCCCGCGTCCGCCGGCAGAAAAATTACGGAGGATCTGAGCATCCCGAGATTGCGCCCGTGGGTGTCATAGGCAGGAGTGAGCGAGCAGTGAAGAGAAACAGTACCCCGAAGCTCTATGGCTGATTTTATCAGACTATACCGAGCATTGTTCCTCCAGAGACAAGTCAATGAGGCACCTAATGTTCTTTCTTATTCGTCGCTAGAACCCCATAGCAACAATACCATACAATGCTAGCAGATGCTCCTTAGCATCAAGATCGAGGCACCTTTATTCCCAGTAAATAGATAAAATCCTCACGGCAGAAATAAGAGATCCGTGAGAGTACCTCCTCCACAGCCGAGACCCGCGCTACACACAACTACAACAATGAAAACATGCCTCAAAACAGGCCTGACATTCTCTATCATGAAGCGCCTCCATACAACGCCTTCAGGGGTACCTAAGAAGTTGCATACAACCAGAATATAGGAAAGGGGAATCCAAACACAACCAGGAACGGGAAACTCGAAATGATGCGGAGGCTCGCGTGGAGCAGAAGGGACAGTGGTGAGATTATGGAACCGGTGGCATGCTGCTACGGCCATTATTTTTTTGTCATGCGGGTTTTCCTTTTGGCTTTCGTCCGTTCTCTTCAGATCAACCAACCCCGTCCACCGGCCACCGTATCCCATCCCCAAGATGCGCCTGTTCATGGAAAAAATGTTTATGGGCCTGCGGAGCTCACAAGGCGGAAAAGACAAAGAGCTGCAGATGGATAAGCATTTGTGTGTGTAATTCGGATTTGCGGGGAGAGGAAAGCTCACGTTGTTCGTCGCGGCAATGGCAATGCTGTCCTCGAAGGGGTGCCAGCTCATGTGCAGAATCTTCTTGTTGAAATCGATCTGATCGGCATCTGTCTCCTTCTTCATGCGACTGCCAGGGCCGGCAGGGCTGCCGGACCTCGAGCCGGCCTTCTTGGCGCTGCCCTTGTTCATGGGAGTGGGCACGCCAACCTTCTTCGCCTTGAAGGCCGACTTGTCCGCCTGGAGCACGATCTCCGTATCCTTTTCTTCCTGCGTCGGGTAGATCATGAAGTTGTTGTTATAGCTGCCCGTCATCACATTCTCGGCGTCGCCCGAGAAGACGACCTCGAATTTGTCGAAGATGCTGTCGTTTTCGTAAGTGTCGCAGAGGCGCGGCCGCAAGTGTTCGTGGATAGGGATGGTTTTCACCGGCTGGCGTTCCATGTTGACGTCCCAAATCTTCACGGTCAAGTAGTCCCTGGACACGATGTACCGGCCGTCGTGTGAGAATCGAACGTCGGAGATAGAGGAGATGATCTCGGAAAAGAAGGAGCGCGAGGAAGCATCTTCTTCCTGTTCAAACACTGTAACAAGTCAGCACCGACTATCCCGAGCCGTTGAAGAATACATACATTTGGCGTGCTCATCGCAAAGAGCGCGCTGCCGCATATCCGCAAGCTTGATGGTGCCCTTGGAGCTGGCGTACATGAACCAGTTACAGCTGACCGGGTGGAATTCGGCTGCCGTGATGACTTCGGTCAGCTCCTCCATGTTTGCCGGCTTGATATCCACGATATTGAAACTCTGGTCCTGGATGTTGAGGTTCCACAGGTTGACTCGGAGATCGTCACTGCTGATAAAAGTCTCGCCGTCGCTGTTCACCGAGATGCTATTTATATGGTAGGCGTGGGCATTTGCGTAGGTTCTCCGCGGGACAGCAGCAACGACGGTGTCATGGTGTGTCAAGCGTGGCAACTTGAGGGCTGACGCATCCTTGAAGGCTCCGCGCGGTGCCCGAGCAATACCACCACCGCTCACAGCACCCGCCGGGGTCATCTCATTCGATAGGTTGTTCTCGGCGACCACTTTCAACGACTTGTCGAACACCTTCCACAACTTTATGGTCTTGTCGTTGGTCGAGAGGAGAAAGTGTGATGCATTCTGTCGGCGACACCATTTTATCTTGTTGATCTTCTCTTCAATCTCTAACGATTTGAGGTAGTCGAATTCCGGCTCGTGCGACTGAAACTCGGTGTGGAACTTATACTCGCAGGTTTTTTTCTGTGCCGGTCATGCGTGAGCGTTGCCCACTGAATTTTGAGTCGGCTTAACTTACCGTCTCGTTCCGTTCAAATAGCACCACTCGTCCACCCTTGTCTCCCGTAGCCAAATAATTACCGGTATGGTCGAATTCAACGGTCGAGATGATGTCCGCTGGCAGGACGGTGTAAGTCAGCTCAGATGCTTCGGATGAATCGACCGCATATGTGGGGACAGTACCTTCTGTGATATCTTCTACATCACCTTTATCACCGAAGCATCTGCAGGGAAGTCAGCCACAATCCTAGCAGCTCCACACGTTCCCAAAATTGGAGAACGTGGAACAGGAAGCCGTCACGCCCGGCCTCCATCCTCGGCAAGACTCACTGTGTGAACTTCCAGGTGGGTGTGCCTGGATCTCTGTCTACCATCTTTTCGTTCTAGGATCGCCCTTGCACGCGACGTACGGACAAAGACGGATGCAGAAAGGCAAAAAGAAAAACCAGATTGGCAACCGAATCTGTCTCCGAGCTCTATTGTGGATGCAGAATCACTCGGACCGAACCGAAGAGGAAGTTGACGACGGAGAGGAAGTTGTCGGCCGGGGACGAGAACACGGTGAAGCTGAAACGATCACACGAGAAATGGCGAAAGCAATCGGTCGGTGATGATCGATCGGTGATGGCGTGCGAGGGGTTTGACGCCGATGACGGGGGACGAGAGAAGGAGGAGAATGGGGGAAGGTGGGCGAAGGGAATAAAGGAACCCAGGGTATCGAACTCTGGTGAAAGAGTCGATAGAGCGTCCGTAGTTGGCGATGCTGAAAGGACGAGGTGTGGTCCGGGATGGAGGGGGTGGGAAGCAAACGACCCGGTGGAGGTTGTTATGAGTGGGCCCGCAGAGCTTGAGAGGGGATCATAGGAGAGGGGAAATCCTACGACCTGATATTTGACAATCCGAGTCCAACAGGGCGCAGCGTTGAGAGAGAGTGGGGGTTTGGAAGTGAAGGAGGCGTCGTACGGGAAAGGAAAAAGACGTAAAAGAGTTGAGGTGAGGCGGTGGTGGGGAGTTCGTTGCGGCGTCACTTTGTGCCCACCGAGCTCACCGTATTCCGAGTCTCCTACCTAGGGTACGATCGAAATTGCTCTGAAAGATCTGTCAGAGTTTTACCCAATTTTACAGTTAGACGGGCCAGACGGTGGGCGAGAGAACGCTGACATCAACACTGTCCGAGACTGTAACATCGCCCGAAGCAGGTACAGGGTCCCTGGCTGCGGGCGCACAATGATCAGAGGTACTACGGACTACAAACGGATCAATTGAAGCTATGTAGAAGGTTTTTTCACCGGCCAGATAGCTGTTTCTGCCGGTTTTAATAATCCGTTCAGTCCGATTTACGAAGCTGGAGCATGTGCCCGGTGCCATGTGCATCCCCCGCCTCTGTCGTCATCCTATCGAGCCAGCTCTGCCTCGTGGGCTTTGGCCTGTTTCCATTGCAAACCGTGTACATTTTAGCAACCGGCCGAGGCTTGTACCTCTAGTGCTAGGTATTGAGCCATTCTTGGACACCTAACCCTCCCCGACGGAGAATATGGGTGCCGCGGTGGTTATATATCGACACCGACATAACAACCTGCGACAGCGAATCCTAACGGCTGCACGTAAATAACCTTGTCCGTCGTCACAGCTCCAAACCCCTGTCCTAGACAAAGACCGGACGTCGAACTGCTTTACCCCCAAACCAGACCGATCCATTCAACCTTCCACCTTCACATGCCCCCTTTCCTATTCCATCCGGCTCCATTAAGCCGACGCCCGCGAACCACCGACCCCACGGCAATGGCCCCTCCAACTTGAAGTATCAACGCCCTACGCCCCAATCGCCGAACCATCACCTCCCCAAATGACCGACAACAGCAAACCGGAGAACACGCGGGGTTCCCGCACACCTGACACCCGCTCGGATGACGCCACAGCCACCGCCGAATCTCAACGGCCCTCACTTGCAAGCCGAGTCCAGAGCTCCGCAGCCGGACTTGCACGCGCACTCGGCTCCAGCACTTCAGATGCCGCGCAGACACTAGCATCCGCGACGGAGGGCAAGACGGCTGGACCGTCTGCAGGAGCAGGAGCGGGAGCACGCGCAGGACACCTACCCAGCGGATCCGTAGCTCCTCGAGGTGCGGGCTCAGCGTCCTCGAGGTCAGGACCAAACGAATCGTTCCGCGAGACACCAGCTACAGCAGTCCAGGGCGGGTTCACGATACCAGCGCTTAGCGAGGAAGAGTTCCAGCAAGGATATACACTCGATACGCAGCATCCAACAGCGAATACCTACACAGATACACCCGCACTCGACCCGGCACTGAATCCACGAACAAGCCACGACCTAGACATCCAGACCGAAACAGGCCCCTGGAAAGGCAAACAACGCGCCCATGACCCCATCCAACGCGAATACAGCACCGCCTGGGAACGCGCACGATCCCAACCCCAATCCCGGCCGGCAGAGGCAACATACGAACCAAACGCAAACGACGGCGCGGAGGTAGTAACGCTCCTCTCGGATTCGACCTTCGATCCAAACGTCGATCCTTATAATGCAGACCTCGATCTTGACGTGTCGGCTGAACCGGAGCCTCTAAGCGCGGGGGAGATTAAGGCGTTGGAGTCGTTTCGAAGGGGGCTTGGATCCGAGGGACAGACACAGATTGGATCCGAGGGACAAGGACGGGGGTTATCGGGGATGAGTCTCGTTCCGGATATCGATACATTCCTAGCGCAGGATACAGCGTCGGATGTAGGGGCGTTGAGGGATAGTGTATTGGAACACCTCCCCGGGGCGAGGGATTGGGTGGGTGTGCAGGATAGGTATCATGATGAGGTGTGGGGGTATTTACGGCCTGCGCTGGAGGCTGCGAAGGCGGAGATGGAGGAGAGTGGTGAGGGGGAGGGGCAGGGACATGAGGAAGGGCCTGCTGTTAGGAGGTTGAGGATGATTTTGGAGCATATGCGTTGAGTATTGTGGATATCTTGGATCAGTTGAGTTACCTAAATATTGCATTTAGATGTGCAATCGCATGTCTTGAACATGGATAATCAAGAGGGTATAGAAGATCGGATCGGATGGACCGAAGTATTCGAATCAAGTGGTTAATTCGATACCCTACCTAGGAATGAACTGCAACACTAGGTCTACTCAGTACCGAAACTACAAACTTAAACAAGAGCAATCTAACTTGATCAAATTTAGTTATATGTTACACGAAGACGAAAGCCTCAGCAGTCTCTGAGAGCCGCGGCTTATATCACATAAAACCTTCATGGCATGCACATAGACAAGAGCAAAAGAGGGGTATGTAGAGAAACACAGAAGACACCGGACCGATTACAGCTCCAGGCTGGGAGTCTGGCCCTTGACGCGGCCGATGACGATGTGGCCGGCGTACTTGGGGATGACCTCGTCGTCGTGGAGCATGGCGAATTCTATATATGTATTAGTAACGTGTTAAATATTAAAAGGTTCCCAGTGTTGTTAATCTGGGGGTAAGGTGGAAAACTCACCCTCGGTAGCATCACGGCCCATGAAGTTGAACAGAGCGTTGGCACCGCCGGGGTGCTCATCGAGCCAGTTGGTCACATCAAGGACGATGCCCTTGACAACGATCCAGAGGTCTTCTTTCTTGTTGTGCTTGGAGACTTCCTCCATAGTGTACTCCTTTTCGGGAATCTTGAAGTTGGCAGGGTCGGGCTTCGACTGTTGAGCGGCCGAGGAGGCGCTGGCGGCGGGGGCATCGACGGCTGAGGACGAGGCACCGGGGGCAGCAGCCACGCTGGGCAGGGAACCGCCGGCGGCACCGCCCCACTCGACGGAGATCTTGCCGGGGGTGGAGGGGTCGATGTGCAGCGAGATCTGGCCCAGACGCTGCTGGGCGGCGTTGCCGCCGCTGATCAGCTTCTTGAACAGGTGCTGGCTGGCGGAGTCACCGGCGACACGGCCATAGACGACACAGCCCAGCAGAGAGGAACCACCGAGACGGTTGGCGCCGTGGACACCGCCGGCAAGCTCACCGCAGGCGTAGAGGCCGTCGAAGGGCTGCTTCTCGGAGTTGAGGACCTGGGCGTGCTCGTTGATCTCGATACCGCCCATGGTGAAGTGGAGGACGGGCTCCATGACAGCAACGTGGAACTCGTCGTCGACGTTGAAGGGCATGTTGTGGAAGAAGCGCTTGTTCCAGGGGTCCTTCTTCTTGCCGTCGGCGATGAGGTTGTACTCGTCGAAGGTCTTCTGGAGCGCAGCGTCGCCGCAGCCAATCTCCTTGGCGAGCTCCTTGCCGCTCATCTTCTTCATGAGACCACGGCCAGAGTAGTGGCGGGTGTGGAAGTCGAGAACCTTGGAGGCCTTGCTGTTCAGCACCAGGCGGATGGGCCACTTGCCCTTCTCCTTCTCCTTCCACATCTGGCCGGACACGTAGTCACGGTGGCCCAGCTCGTCCGAGAAGCGCTGGCCGTCCGAGTTCAGCAGCAGACCACCCTCACCACGGAGGGCCTCGGCAGCCAGGAACTTGAACTTGGCCTGCGGGTCCTTGGGGTCGACCAGACCGGTAGGGTGGACCTGGACCTTGTCCATGTCGATGCCGTTGGCACCGATCTCCATCAACATCTTCTGACCGTCACCAGTAGCGTGGGTGCCGTTGGTGGAAGACAGGCCGAAGGTGTCGGGACGGTGCTTCTTGAGCAAAGAAGTGTCGCCAAAGTCAGCGGCGTAACCGCCGGTAGCAAGAACGACGATACCGTCGACGGACTTGGTCTCGCCATTCAGAGTGTAGGTAACACCGGTAACGTTGTTACCATTCTTGTTAACGCTAGTGACGTTGGCCTTCTTGACGATCTGAACGCGGTTGGGCTCGGCATCGGCGAGCTCCTCAAGACGCTGCATCAACGCGTAGGTGATAGCCATGCCCGGGAACTTGGCATCGTGACCACGGTGTGTGCGAGGGTGGGTGTGGCCACCCAGACGGGAAACGAGGGTGAGATCGAGGTTGAAGACGTCCTGCAACCACTCAACGGCGGCAGCGGACTTGTAGGTAAGGACCTTGATCAGGTCAGGGCGGGCCTTGTCACGAGCGGACTTGAGGGTGTCGTCGTAGAACTGCTTGACACTGTCTTGGATGCCGAGCTCGGTCTGGGTGCGGGTGAGGGCACCGTTAATGCCGGAAGTGGCCTTGGTGGAGTTACCACCGAAGAAGGCTGGTAATGGTCAGTCTCGTGCATCAGGCCACAAGATACCGAGTGGTTCAACATACCCTGCTTGTCCAAAACGAGGACATTGCCACCGTTCAGGTAGACGGTGTGGGCGGCGCTGAGGCCAGACACTGGGAAATAACGTCAGCCGAGATGCCGAAAGAGACGCGGGGAAGAGCATCTTACATCCACCGCCGACCACGATGACTTGAGGTGCTGCCATGCTGGATAATATGTGGAAAAAGGGGGAAAGTGTGAAGCAAAAGAGGGGAGAAAGAGACGGGAGGCCAAGGTTCTTATGGGGGATCCGGGGGAAATGCTCAGAAGCCGACCAGCTATCGGCCGAGGCACAAACGTGGGGGGAAGTTCAACAGGTTGCCTCTGGGTCCAATGGGACAGGTGGAGCGCAGTTATTAATCGTAGCCCTTTGGTTTGTTCCGATCGGCCTGATTGTGAAAGACAAAACCTGGGGAACGGGGAGTATCACATGTGTTATTCCTATGATCATACTACAACTACGCGCCATCTTCACATGCATCCTGCAGCCTGCGTCATGGCTTCATTCCAGCTCGTGGTAGGGGCGACCGCAAGGGAGGCAGAGCTACACCGGAAATCTTGGGAGGTTTCTCACTTCCTATGGCATTTCGGAAATCGGAATTACGGATTTTTCTGCACAACAATAGAAGCGGGTTCTCGGTCTGAAGAGAATCGCTCGGCGCCGCCGTACCGTGAGCCTCGGAAGAGCAGAATGGACCGAGTGCAGTTGTCCGACGATAGCGGGTATGGTACAATATCACACCACACCCACAACTCAGACTTATAGCTACTTTCTGGGATTTCTAGAAGGTATAGAAAGCGACGGAGTCCATCAAATATAGATCTAGGATGGAGAACACCCCCAAAGGAACCCAAACGCGATCTCACAACTGAAAGAAGAGAAAGCAGTCGCCGACCGCTGACCTTTGAGCCCCGTTGATTGGTGGAAGAACTAGCGGCGGGTGAGGTAATCCGGGGATGGAACTTGCCAAGGTGGGACCGGTGACGTCGTCGGTAGTTGCTCAATTGCCGACGGAATTCTATTCCAGCTGAGACCGTTGAGAATACAAAATGGCGCTTTTTCCACTTTGTGATCCGGTTCATGCTGCCTGCTGCGGCTCTAATTGACTACGCATGTTCGATGTGCGGTCTGCCAGTTTCCAGCCTCGGGTTAATGCTCCCCGAGCGTTCTCGCCCGAGAGATCGGTAATCTAGAACTGCACTTAGGTTTACATATCGCCGTTCGATTCCGCAAATCCAAAGAAAAACTTGAAATTTGATCAATTTATGAAGCCCAATGACATTTTCGAGAATCGACCGTATTCACAATGATCCAATTTAAGAGCTCCAGGCCAGTGCTGTATCGAACCGCTCCCAAGAGATCCCATCCATCTATAGGGGGAAAATAAGGCTCGAAAAAAGATTAGATCCACTTTAAATATGGGTATGAAAATACTATATCAGCCAATTCGGCCCGAATCCAACGCTGTACAACGCATCAACCATCTACTCGTACCCGAACATCAAGCTTAATCCATCCAAGTCACACTCTTGGTCGACAAAAACTCATTCAATCCCTCCGCCGCATTAAACCGTCCCCAACCACTATTCTTCACACCACCGTGTGGAAGAACGGGCTCGTCATGGATCGTCATACTATTAATATGAACAGCCCTGCACCCGATTAGCATCGAACAACCACGAAGGGAAAACGAAAAAAGGGCTTACCCAGACTGGATCTTCTTGGCCATCGCCAAGCCCCTGCGCAGATCTTCCGTAAACACAGATGCCGATAGCCCGTATCCACTGCTATTAGCTAGGCGAATCGCTTCGTCTTCGGTCTCGAAGACCATGCACGCGGCTACCGAGGCGAAGGCCTCCTCCTGCCATACGGCCATGTCTTCTTTCACGCCGCCCAGAATGGCCGGAGCTAGGCGCACGCCTGCATCCGTAGGGACCTTGGTCTCAGCGGAGCCGGAAATAAGGTGCGCGCCTGAGGCTAAAGCGCTGGAGACCAGTGCTTCGACGCGGGTTTTGGAGGCGGTGTTGACCAGGGTGGGGGGTAAAGCGGAGGCATCTGGGCCGGCGGCTAGAGCGGTTCGCAGAGCTTCGATGAAGGCTGGTGCGATGAAGGAGTGGACAAGAATGCGGTCTGTGGCCATGCAGATTTGACCGGACTGGTAGAAAAACAGTAACGTTAGACAAACAGAAGCATCGAATCTTAGGATATACTGACATTCAAAAAGGCGCCGGCAAGCACGCCTTGCACGGCAGTTACCAAGTCGGCATCGGCACAGACAATGGAGCTGTTCTTCCCGCCCAGTTCCATCAAACACGGCTTCAGGTTCTGGCCGCACGACCGCGCGATCTTGCGGCCTACGGCTGTGCTGCCCGTGAAATTGATCTTGCGCACGGCTGGGTGCTCGATCATGGCGTTGACTACCTCGGCGGCGTCCTGCGGGCGACAGTGCAGCACGTTGAGGCAGCCAGCGGGCAGACCTGCGTCCTCGAAGGCACGGCCGATGGCCCAGTAGCAGCGCGGGGTCAACTCGGAGGATTTCAGAATGGTGGTGTTGCCAGCAGCGAGGGCGCAAGCGGCAGAGCGGATACCAAAGACGTAGGGCGCGTTCCTGTATGGATTAGCCCTGTACATGGTCTTACCGCCAGGCTTACTCGAGCAACCATTGCGTTTAGGAATTGAATAGGATTGACCGAACCTACCACGGCACAATACCAAGAATAACGCCCATCGGTTCCTTAAAGACAATAGCACTCTGGCCCTCAGCCTCCACTACAGGCACACTTCCACAGATCGAGGTAATGCGGCCAGCGACGTCGCGCAGCATGCGAATAGCTAGCGGCACAACGAAACCCTGCGAAGCGCCTACATCGGCGCCCATCTCGGTACGCATATACTCAGCATTCTCCTCGAGGCGCTGCTCCAACAATTCCGCGGCCTTGAGCAGCAGATCCCGTCTCACGGTAGGTTTAGTCTGCGACCACGCGGGAAAGGCAGCGTCCGCGGCCTCAACGGCGCGGATGGCATCCTGCGGGGTGGCCGAGGCAGCAGACCAGCAGGTCTGGTCTGTATAGGGACTAACCACGTCGAAGGTGGAGGAGGTGACCTCCTCCTTGCCATTGATGATCAAGGGTACTGTGGTTACCATTGTGCCGGGGTGATTGTGTGATTACGAGGGGAGGTTGGGGTTGGAGAGCTGACGGAGATGGACCGGGCATGATAATCTTAGGTTTACGGTACCCCGCTACGGATTGGGACAGTTGGCCGACTGGTCGAGAAGCATGCAGGAATCAGTTATGAACAATGCAGTGGGGAGGTCGATCGTTCCCTAGAACTGGTAGAGAACCGTTTACCCACTTCCTGGGACATATTCGGATGTTCACGCATGTCGCACATTTTACGCATATCATGAAGAACTAGGCATTGTTATGGAATAAGTTCCCACACACTATTTGTGTATCAACTCTAAAAGTCCCTCACCCAGAGCCATGGAACGAAAGACCCCGCGGTTGCATTCCGTGGGTAACAGGCGGCTGAGGCCCCTGACGGAAAGGCGGAGGGATTTCAAGGTCCGATTTTATACTCTTGTTAATTGAGTTTTCCCCGGTCGATGGCATCAGCAGGATGATCGCAGTGATCTACCACCTTTTTCTACGTCGACTTAAGGCCCGAAGATGTGCGCAAAGTCTGTGATTTTCCAATAGTGTGCCCCACCCACGGCGCTCATTCTATTTTCTATTTTCTGCGCCTATTTATCTGCGGCGCCGAGATCCACTTTTCCCGAGGGCTGTTTTGATCCGTCACTTTTGAACACTGACAATACCGCTTAGGATCAACCGATCGTATAGTTGTCACTCAAGTCCAGGCTTCTCTTTTGAAATATTCTATACAACACGGTCCTTGTAACCCCCGTCAGACAAGGTGAGATGTTGAATAAGCTACTTGGCATTCAATAGTGTGCCGTTGGCATGGCTCGTTCACGCGGGTTGACTGCACTATTGGCATACGATCTGCAATGACAGGTCTGTCAATCCTGATTCGGTCTACCGCCCGGTGCCACGCGAGTATCACACGCGAACTGCACAACCCGACATTATCTCGCATTCAGATAGATCTATCGAAATTCCAAATGGATACATCTTCAGCAGATAACCTTCTTTTTCTTTAAATCAAATTCCATTCTACATCACATTTGAGGGAATCTACATACGCTACCTCAAGGTGAGTGAATACTGGCACACCGGATGATCGCAGCCCTAACTACCCGATCGGCTTAAGAACCCACCGCCCCATCTAACCAAAGGATTGCGACTAAATATTGTGTCACTCCCTATCCACACCGCTGTAGCCTTCCTTTCCGAGAAATGATAGACAGCACTAGGACCGGCGAACCAGAGAAAAGCAGCGTGGGACGATGTCATGCCCTGCTGTACCTGAGTCGCCCGGCCCTCTATTTGCTGCAACCTAATCGGCCGACCAGGAAACAGAAAATCGATAGTGTCCTCCGCTCCATGGCGGGCGAGCCCCATGTACATTGCCAACCTAGGAAAGCGGCCTGTAATGCGCAGCTGTGGTTCGCGAATGATGGACCGCGTTGATGCATAATAGTGGAGGCAATCAATAATTTGAGAGTCGTCCAAGGATCTCCGGCAGATGGATATTTCGTGTGGTCTTATATCTGTGGAGGATACCCTCGCCAAGCGATCGACCCCAGGTGTTTCGTTCTTTTTGTCTGACCCTTATCATTCATTCTCTTGGACTTTTGTTTGTTGTTCGCTTCGATAATAATATGGCTGCAAGTGAGAGAGGTTGGCAGATGATCGAGATCGTTACGGTCTTGGTCGCTCTCTGCTTGATTTCGGTGGTGATGCGACTGGTGGCTCGCCTGCAGAGGAGAGTCGGGCTCGGCGTGGACGACTATCTCAGTATCGTGTCGATGGTATTGATGATTGCTATGTTAATTGAACTGTGTCTATGTGAGTATGCACATGAATCTTGTTGGATAGCATTGCTGACTGTGCCAGGGTGCACAATTGGAGGCAATGGCGCCCACGTCAAGACCCTAGACACCGAAACCATGATGAACTACTGGAAGGTATGTATAGCCTCGTCGATGGACCTGCATGAATTCTAACCGGAGTAGATCTTCCTGGCCAACCAATTCACATACTTCATCCTCTGCCCCTCCATCAAGATCTCCATCATCTGCTTCTACCGCCGTGTATTCACAACCCCCAAGTTCCAGAACTTTACCTTCGGTCTAAATTGTCTCATCGGTGCCTGGGGCCTCGGCATTTTCCTCGCTTGTGCCGGCCAATGCCGTCCACTCCGCGCATACTGGGACAAAAGCGTGGAAGGCACATGCTTCGACGCCAACGAGTTCTTCATCGTCAATCAAGCCTTCAACGTCCTCATGGACTTTGTAATCCTCGCTCTCCCAATTCCAATGATCTGGGGCCTCCACCGCGCCTGGCAAGACAAGCTCGCCCTAAACGGCGTCTTCGCTATCGGCGCATTCGTCTGCTTCGCAAGCATCTACCGCATCGTGGTCCTCTTTTGGATCAGCCCAATTGATCCAACCTACACAGTCTACCAAGCAACCCTCTGGACGCACATCGAGCCCTCCGTCGGCCTAATTTGCTCCTGTCTCCCAATCATCCGCGGTTTATTCCCGGCCCTGAAACTCAAGAACCGTTCGAACCGCAGCCAAGGCCCATACTACATCAACACGGATCTCAGCCAGTCCAACATGCTCTCCAAGTCTAGTCCGCGCTCGCCGGATCTGGACTACATGAAGATGGAAGAGGGCATGTACGGCACGACTGTCGAGAGGACTAATGGTCAATTCTTGGGTGATGATCTGCACCCGCTTAATATTAAGGTGCAGACTGATATTGCAGTTACCCCGGATAATGATTCGATCTCGTCTTCTGTGCGCCAGGCTCCACACTGAGGGGTAGTCTGTGCTAATCTCTTGTCGATATGATCTGATGATTTATTTGATGGACTTGTGGAGCTGCTCCACTGGATGGGTTCTGTACTTTTGTTCAGGACCGTGCTGGGTTACGTATCCACATTCATGGCTTAGAGGGTCTTCGGTCCACAGGAGACTGAAAAGAAAGGCATGCATTTCCTACACCGGGTGCCAGCCATGAGCGATTGACTCAAACAACATTAATCCCTGAAGGGACGCGCTTCGAGGGAAGCTCACGCTGTCTCTCGATGCACACGAGCAATGCTTCTATACCAGCCTGTTACTATCTACTCTGCCTGATTCCACATTCTTTCGAACATGACCTGTCACTCATGACTTTCCCTGTCCTGATCTAATCTCCTTTTTTGAACGCTGAAGTCAAGTATACGGCGACCAGACTTAACTTTACAATTGCACTTCTGATCCTGATATCTTCATATATTTATTTGCTGGTGAATTTTCCTTTAAACGAGGTTGAACTTTCCTTTACACTTCAATTTGTCACGATCATACTGTACCAAACTCAAATTGAAAGGATCGTCGTATACTCTACACCACGCTATATCATATTGTATTCTAGTAAAGTCGTGACATAGAAATATATCTTTTGAGGAGCTCTCCCGCTCACCTATAGCCGTTTGAAGTATAAGCCAAATCCCTTCCCGCATCCTGTCCCAGGTAACTGTCAGAGTCGCCGTTCCGCCGATATCCTCTGAGCGGAAAGGAGTCACTGAAAGGGCCTTTCTGATCGCGTCTAGATTTCCATCGTGCCCAAGAAAAGACAGCGAAAAGACCTATACCGATAATGGCCGCAGCAACGGAGTATCCAATCACAACGGAATCGGACGCATATGACCAGGTGAGTCCGATGCCGCCGTTGACGACTGCAAGAAAGAAGACAACGTATCCAAAATAGCGGTGGATAACACCAAATCTAGTCGGTGACTGGGTTCTTCTATAGACCAGATGATGCCAGCCTCCCATTCCCCACTGAGCGAGGATAGCGAGGAGTACCAGAATACCCAGGATCTGGTGCGCGGAGTTGTATGACTGGGACTTGGTGAACATCGTGCTGAGATAGAACCCAATGACAATGCCACCGATGGCAATGGCTGAAGAAAGGGTCTGATTTATCCAGTGCCAGCGTACGCTCTTAGGAAGGACACGGAGAAGAACGACCCCGGCGGGGTTTAAAAGGATAAGGGCACCACAAAGACACAGAGCGTGGATGATGCTAGGCCAGTTGCTGTCATTTGTTACCGATCCGCTTAACGCTGAGCCAATAGAGGTTGTATAAGAAGTCGGCAGCCCTCCTGATCCCCCAGTTGCGTGGACCATGTCCATAGTGAACACGCCTAAGAAGCCAATTTGCGTCAGTACGTCCGGGTCCTCTGACAGTGTTAAAAGGAACTGAGACGGGGCACACCATATTTCGAATGTCGCTCTATACTAGCTGACTTGGAGTTGCTGCGTAGCATCGCTGCCTCGCTGCCTGTTGGACCTAGCCCGAAAATCCAAGGCTGAGACGTGGACTGTAGATCGAGCGATCCAGTCGCCCAACTTGTGCAGTTCAAACATCGGGCGTTCACGACCATCGTACTATTAGAAATGCCCGTTCCGTCCAGAATGTCAAGCGAAATTGAAGACGAATAGACCGGTTCTTGTTCACCAGAGGCGAGTCGAGGGCTGACGGTGACGTCTATGTAGAAAGGTCAGTCCGTGGATATTCTCCCTGTTGTATATTAAGAGGGCACGACACACTCTTCCCATCGGCACTAGCATAGAGTACAATCATCAGCGAGTCTTTCATCTCGCTTCCTGTCCCAACCGCAACCCACGAGTAGTCGGTCGGGCCAGACAGGTGGAAGTAGAGATCGGAGGAGCCATCGGGGATATTCAATGCAAAAGTGTAGTTCAAGTTTTGTCTCAAAGGCAAATTGAAAATGCTCGCGACGTTGGAGTTGGGCTCAGCAGATGTAATGGCTAAGTGAGGGAAAAGACCTGGAGATGTGGTTAGCCAGGGATCGTAGAAGTGCCGAGACGCTAAGCATTCGGCTCGACCGACCTAGAAGGAATAGTAAGACTCCACTTCCAATGGACAGTAACATGTTGATTCTTGAGGCTTATACCTCGATTTTCAACGAGCTTTTAACTGTGGGGGTTCTTGAAATTATCCTGGAGCGACGGCTCTAATTTTATTATTTTCGTCTCCCGCCACTTGGCTCGCTGTGTGCATATCCATATCTCTCCACGTAGACGCTGGCCGCGTGGCTATCAACAAGCCTGAAAGTAATTGGTGACTAGGGAACCCACATAACTCTATTGCTAGGGTCCTGTGCTAGGGTCCTGTGCTAGGGACCTGTCATTTCTGACCCACCGGGACCGAAGACTTGTGGTAACCAGAGAGGAGAGGCGTCCATAGGGGCTGCTTAGCATTATCCCCGGTGTGTTACAGAGTTAATAATAGACTACATGAAGGCTTGATCTCCCTTTTCCTTCCCGCGGTGGATTACTGCGCCACTCTCTGTGCACCGGTTTGCCCCGCCTTCAGGCTTAGTGACCATGAGAAGTTGGCCGAATAAATCGCTCGGGAATTGTTCGGGTATTGGATACCGACTGTGTATTTCCCCGGGAACAGGTTGAACCTCGGCGACTGATGCAGCAATAGTCCCAGAGGCATTATTGCGAGAAACATCCCAAAGGAATACGAGCAGGCAATTGAATGAAACTAAACCGGCTGCAAGCCGTATCAAGCATAAGTTGAACCACCTCAATACGGGCAGTCACCCCAACCTTTGGTATCATCTTGCTGTACCCACAACCACGATACTAGCTTTTTGGATAACACGGTGGGATAGCTACCTTCTACATCGCCCGTATCTCATAAAGTGAATGACTAGCTCTCATAAAGTAAATGACTAGCGTGAACTTCGCCGACCTCAACAATTAGGTTTCCCAGTATCCCCTTGTCCGAGGGCATGGATGCCGTCACCTTATAGGTTTTGTCGTCAACGTTAGTCAAATGAAACTGATTGCCAGAGCGGTTCCAAGGACCGCTCCAGTAAACGGAAGCAATCAGATATTGGCCATCGTAGAGGTCTAGCATGCCCTCCACCCCTACTCCGAACGCTGCACTTCCGCAGAACGACACCACTCGACTTTGATCATGTTGAATTGATATTTTTTCAATATTTTGCAGGGGAATAAGCTTGGGTGGGTCGCCTTCTTGATACGCTTCGCCGCTACAATTTCCGACCGGTGAGTATTCAGCGTCACAGTGGTACCCAACGATGGAGAGTGATTGATCATACCTGAGGCAGACGAGATTCCCTAGTACGATAGTGCCCTTCGCCAGTTTATTATGTATCGTTAAGGAAAGCCGCTGGGTCACTGGGCCCTTCATAATCTTTCACTTCTGTCGAGGAAATTTGCCGTCAAGTTCAACCGGTTGTTTCTTCCTGTATAGAAAGTGCTTTTGAATGGCAATCGTTTTCTTCATGTCCAAACGTACCATGCTTTGATTACGCGGCCCCACACGGAGGTGCACAAGGTAAAGTTAAAAAGCATCGAGCGATGACATACCGGGCCGATCTCATTGGTTGAAGGATCGACGATCGCCGTTCGCGGTAGGTGTGGTCCGGGTCCCAGCCAGCCAGGCCCGCGTATTCGGGCCCGACAAGCAAGTGACAGCTGCCGAATGCGGAAAAAGCACAGGTGACGGATTTGGCCTGTAAGCTTAGGAACAAGCCAAATTTTTAGCTTTGAAGCGCGGTACCAAGAAACGATCCCCTCTCACGAAATGGCAAGGGCCCAGGCGCGTATATGCTGCAACCATCAGAAGTGCATAGTGATGGACGAAACCTGGCAAAATGGCAAAATGGTCGGGAGCCGCTCGCCACCAGTCTCGAAATTGACAAACGGTAGCAGGCAGCACCATTCAAGTTTTGGAAACTAGTGAGCGCAAGTTTAACTCTCGGCTATATCTCCCGTGTTTCTACTGTATCTTGCTTAAATTACAACTTTGGAAAGTGTCCTAGATCCGGGCTTCGGCACGTAAGTTTTCGGAATATTATCCGTCCACGAGGGCTCGAGGACTCAAAAGAATTTACAAACGTATTCTCAGAAGTGTGGCAAGTGTTCGAGACGATGCTGATCCCATGAGCTTCGATGTTTTATGAAACCCGGCTCTATGACATTAAACAGCTGTGAATCTCACGGTTTGATAGAGGGGTTTTTCGATTTGGGGAGAAGGAACCATAGCCCTATGGATCAAACCCGGATCTGTGGATTACGCGTCCGTGGAAATGGGACTGAAGACCTGATGGTAATGTTTCCTGGAGATAGGGCTCAGGCGATTAGCGCCACGTGCAACCTTGTCTTTCGGGTTCCATTGCGAAAAGCCGGGCATGCTTCCACCCGCGATAGCCGGGAACAAAAGAACAAAAACCAAATTCCATCTCTCAGTCTTGAGACCACTTCAATATACCCAGAGCTCCAATACTGGTCCTTATGATTGATTTACGGTCATCTTTTGACCATTTGCTTTCCCGGGGCTATAGCACCAACGGCGACAAGTCCTACGATGAGGAACGTGTGGGCTGGGGGGCCGAGCACTCACGAGAGCGGAGGCGGAAGTCTATGCGTATCGGAAGGTCAAGAAAATCGACGATTTTCCTTTTCCTCTTGGATTTTATGATCATCTGGCTACTTATCCATCACTTGGAGCCTCTCACCACTCTTTTACGAAGAAATGAAGAACTGTTCAAGCCACTAGTCACTCTCTCCGGCTTCGAAGATCGAAGTCATTTGAACGGCATGGACGAATCAAACAACATTCCTCGAATACTTCATCAAACTACTGCCACGGCCACTATTCCAGAGAAGTGGGCGGAATCCCAGAGAAGCTGCAAGGAAGCTTATGGGGACTTTGAATACAAGGTGAGTCTATATGCAAATTACAAAAGGGCTAAGATACGGGGAATCTCGTATCCGCCTTTAAGGACTCAATATCTTTCTAACCTGGGTCTTACTGCACAGCTGTGGACCGACGACTTCACTCGTGAATTTCTCTCAGTCCACTATCCCTGGTTTGTGGACATTTGGGATAACTACGCCTTCCCCATCCAGCGCGCAGACTCCCTTCGCTACTTCGTCTTATATCACTACGGCGGGATCTATCTCGACATGGATACTTGGTGCAATAAGAGTATCCAAATGGACAAGCTCAAACCCAACACAGTTCCTAAATACGCTCTCTTCAAGTCAACAATACCGACAGGCGTCACAAACGATTTCATGATAACATCCGCCAGGCATCCCTTATATGCAGCCGCCATTGCCAAGCTACCCGCTTACAATTCTATCACTCGGGCCTGGGCTCGATGGCAACCATACTGCGCCATTATGATCTCTGCTGGACCGATGTTCTTGACTATGGTCACCAAGGATTACTTGCTTCAGCAGGCTTCTCTTCCTTCACCGGACGTGGGAGTCGTCAATCAAACTATATTAAATCCCTACATTACCGATTTGGAGAGTAGCAGTTGGCACCGAGCGGATGCGAAGGTCCTGATGTGGATCGGATACCGACCGTGGACTTGGTTCAGTATGGGAGCGATTGGACTTTTCATTTATTTGTACGTCTTGAATCGCGTGTTGATAAGAGTCTTTGAGTTTCTGCTTTGCAGGGTTCCTCATAGCATTTGGAACCTGAGGTTGGCGAAGGTTCATGGACGATGAAAATTTTGTCCAACTTTTGGCTTTTTCAAATTCTCGAACGAAACGAATGACGATTGAAATATCACGCTTTTTACGATTATGATATGCAATTCTTGGAGCCTGTTTCAATTACTAAGACCAAACTTCGTACAAGATTTCGACCAGTGAGCCAGATTCTACTATTGCCGAAAATTTACCTGTTTCTCTTCGGAACCGTAAAGCACGATTTGAACGATTCATCTAGTAGAACACGTGCAGAAAACGAACACTGACTCCACCGGCGAAGCTTGACACGTTTTAAGTAATGCCAAGCTCATTGGGTCGCCGGGGAAGACGGCTGGTTTGGCACAAAGAGTAAATTGCGCCAGGGAACGCTTCCCGCGCACGAGGGTTCAGCGCCATGTTTGATTTGTCTTCCTTTGCATTGGGTAATACCCAATCTGCAAAAAATGTAGGCGATTCTTCCTAAAACACCTACCTATCTCCACAATAGATTTCAAACCAGGAACGGGAACAACTAGTAAAATTTCCCGTTGCTCTCTACAAATCGGCATCGTCGGGTGACAGCTCGAGTGTCACCGGAATCTCGAGTGATCGAAAACACTGACACTGATGTAGCTAAGCGCAATTGAACATAAATTGTTATTAAAGCCGCTCGAATTCCTCGCTCCAACCTCATCCATTGCTTAGTGTCCAGCGCGCTCATTGTGTTTCACACCTGTCAACCATGTCTGCTATGCGCGCAACCCTCACGTTGGCGGCCAGTGCTGGCCTTGCATTCACTGTCGCCACGGGTCACACGCTTCCTGACAAGATAACCGTTGGTATCATTGGTGGTATGTCTATTATCCAATAGAGCTACGGAAAGCCACGATTTCCAGTTTATTGAATAACTCGCTCATAACGTCCTTCAGACTTTGGCTGGACTGGCTGGCAGCCCGCACCATTGGCCTTCTGCAACGATGTTATGCCCAAGCTAGAGGCTGCTGGTATTGCGATCCCAAGAGAGCTTCAGAACGACTGTGACCCCGGCGACCGCACTTATATCAAAAATGCCACCGCCCTGCAGACCGACACTGCCTCCTACATCGGCAAGGTGTGCGAGCTAAAGGGTTGTGACGCCTTTGTTGGCGTCGGTGATAACTTTTACGACAGCGGTGTTGACTTCACTGCCGGGGGTGTCCTACGTTTCCAGGAGGCCTGGGTGGACATGTACAATGAAGGCATCTTCCAGGATAAACGCTGGTACCAGTGTATTGGCAACCATGATGTCGTGCGTGGCCAAAGCGGTGTTGATTTTGAGACCAAGATCGCCCCCATCTACGATGACCGTTGGTACTTCGGCAAGGAAGGTCTTCCCTACTACACCTACAATCTCCAGGGCAACGGCTGGTCTGCCACATTTGCTGTCGTGGACTCTGATTGCTTCGTTGAAAAGTATCAAGAGGCAACTTCGGTTTACCAGAATGAATACACTTTGTCCTGCAACCAGGAAAAGCAAACTCAGGTTGACTTCCTGGAGCAAGCATTCGCCAATTCTCAAGCTGATTGGAAGTTCCTTCAACTTCATCACCCGTATCGCTCTGTCTCTGGTAATGAGACCGACCTACAGCCCCTGATGGACATTGTGGTGAAGCACGATGCTGTGGTCCTGAATGGTCACGATCACTGTCTGGCCCACTACTACTCCAATAACACTCACTTCGTTCTTTCCGGTGGTGCCGGCTATCCCCAAGCTGGCGACTGCAACTACGGCGTTGCCCCCGGACCCTTCGCCAAGTGGCTTGGGGCGGATTCCCAGTCAGCCGCCAATGGCTTTGTCACTCTGGATCTCACCAAGGACTCATTGACCTTTGAGTACTATGCTCGTAACATGCAATTCGAGGGTGGTGACCTGTACCCGGTCAAGAATGACCTGAAGCCGTCTTACACTTTCAAGGTCACTGACAAGGCCAAATAAAGAGATAGCAAGATACAGATTCTTTGTTTCAACAATCCATATCCGTCTTCTCAACAGTGCCGACTCTGGTAGCAATGTGGCCACCTCCATCAGTCAACAAAACACTGGTATTAGCTAACTTGGGGTTTACAAGCAGAAAAATACGATAGGAGACGCGAGATCATAAGTTACATGTTCACAAAGTGATTGGATGGAGAGACGTGCGGGGTGGTCATCGGGGACCCATAGTAAGCAGCTTGCGTACAATCGTCGGAGTTAGTGTGAGATTATCGGCGTATAAACTTTTACCCGGCTGTTATCAACGTCTTGAGCTCTTTTGAGCCTGCTAGCCAGAGAAGGTGATGAGAAGGCTAGGTTATTGCAGTAGTGTTAGGTCCCTTGTCGAGAGTCAGCTCCAATTGACGGCCTTGAATGGTGCCCACATAAAAAAGGGTTGAAACGAGCGGATCAGTATAATCGATGCCTCGGAGACTTGAGCGGTGGTAGACAGGGACTGGCGGTCGATGCAAGGGTGTATGGAAGTTTGTTATAATGAAAAACCATCAGTGCATTGAAATTGGCTTTGAGAACTTACCATTGGTAATTTCTGTGTTCACTATATGTAAAAATCTTAAGTGAGACGATCAGAAGATGGAGGTTAAGATCTTTACCGCACTAAGAAGAAATGTTTCCCCACTCCTACGTCTACGCGAGACCGGAGTTAAGAGCATTGATGACAGGGTAGATGATGACACGGACGTTCACCGTCTGATTGATGTTAAGTTTGAATCCTTTTTCTGGTCCAAGCCAAAAATCCCGTACAAACTAGATATTTAAATTTTCAAGTTTCCCCTAGAAGTCAGGCTCATTATTCGATCCGTTGCAACTTCCTTCGCAATCACTCGAAGTACATTCCCGCCCGACGAAATGTGTAAAGATCCAAAAACCGTGCTGGCTCGCTACCGCCAGCTAGCGCCCTCAGCCTCGGTTCGAGTTTCGCCATTGTGCTTGGGCACAATGACATTCGGCGGGAAGCACCCAGAGAAATACGGCGAGTGTAGCAAAGAAGAGGCCTTTGCCATGATGGATTTCTTCTACGACAATGGCGGCAACTTCTTCGACACAGCAAATGCTTACCAAGACGGCCAGTCCGAAGTCTGGCTTGGTGAATGGATCGCCTCCCGCAAGAATCGCGACGAGCTTGTGATAGCCACCAAGTATACTTCCGGGTATATGTTGCACTGCAAAGACAAAATCCAAGCCAACTTCGTCGGCACGGGAACCAAGTCCATGAACCATTCACTAGATGAGTCTCTTCGTAAGCTTCAGACCACTTACATTGATCTGTTCTACGTGCACTGGTGGGACTACACAACCTCGATTCCGGAATTGATGCAGAGCCTCAACCACTTGGTCGTGTCGGGGAAGGTGCATTACCTCGGGATTTCGGATACACCTGCTTGGGTCGTGACCAAGGCGAACGCATACGCCCGCCAGCATGGTCTGCGGCAATTCTCGGTGTACCAAGGAAAGTGGAATGCAGCGAGGCGAGACCATGAACGTGATATCATTCCCATGTGTGCCGATGAAGGGATGGGTCTGGCCCCGTACGCGACATTGAACGCTGGTAATTTCCAGACGGCTGAAGGCTACAAGGCCCGCGAGAAGTCGAATAATGGCCGCAAATTTATCCCGGTCTGCGAGCGGGATAAGCAAGTCGCCGCTGTTCTGGAGAAAATTGCCAACAAAAAGGGTGGAGGTGTGACGTTGCTGAATATTGCGCTGGCTTATATCTGTCATAAAGCGCCTTATGTCTTCCCCATTGTTGGTGGTCGGACAGTCGACCATTTGAAAGGTAGCATTCCCGGTCTGGCCGTCTCCCTGTCGGACGAGGAGATTGAAGAGATTGATACCGGCTATGAATTTGATCATGGTTTCCCTCATAGCTTTTTAAGTGGCACTTTGTTTGACCTTTCCCACCCGCGAGGGGCCGGAGGCCCTGAGGATGTGTGGTTGACCAAGCCATGTGGCCCCTTTGACTGGGTCGAGCGTCCGAAGCCGATTAAGCCCAGCCAGTCGACATAGATGCTGGGAAGTTTGAATCGAAACTGAGAGTATGTATGGGGGAATCTGTTTTCGAATATGGCAGTACCTACCGAACTGAACTGCATGATCTCTGGGAACGGACTCCCTAGTATGCCCTTACCCCCCGGGTACTTGCATCGCGAGGAAACGCCACCAGTAGTTTGAGTTTTTCCCTATGCTGTGGACATAGTTAATGAACATTCACCTTCCTTGCAATCACATGCGTCCGAACAATTGAGTTTTCATACTGCGATTGAATATGAGGATGGAAATTCATGTAATGAACAAATATCAGATTGTATTCACCACCGGATCCCAGGGGAGGGTGAAATTGAACAACCGAGTTTCGGGAAAGGATACGGAACAAGACCTGACTCACCCACCTAGTTCTTATTTGGAGTAGTTCAAGGAGGACGCTGAGAGTATTCTACAACAGAGTATAGCCCGCAGCCACGGGTCAGACTAGGTAATACTATCCTGGTGTCATATTTAGATGACTTTTCCCAACGATATCTTACTAAATGCTTTGAAGGTACCAGTATTGATTGAGCAGCGACGGAGAAGCAGCTACTAGCGTGGGGCCACCGGTGTCCACTTAAGCGGTTGAGTAATTTGCCCATCTCATTATGTGGGTCACATAAGCAATTTGCATGAGCTTTTAGCGAATGACGGCAGGACCACGGCCAAAGAGGGCTTCGAAAGCGGCTAGTGCTTAGATGGACTGCTTTATTTGGTATAGTGTTGGACGCTGCTGGGGTTGAAGATGCCGCAGACGCGGCCAATGACGTCAAGCCAAAACTTTCGTCGCCCTTATGAGCCCCATCTTTTTTCGGTTGGCAGCTTCGAGCTCTAAATATATAATGGCTAAAGGAAAAGTTCTTTTTTCGTACGATTCAGTGATTTATTTTGACTCGCATCACAAATATGACGTCGTCCGTCGCTGGCAAAGTTTTTGTTATTACAGGAAGTGCGTCGGGAATGGGCTTAGCAACAGCAACGACACTGCTATCCCGTGGCGCACTCTTGGGGCTGTGTGATATGAACCAAGATGGTATGTTAAAGCTCGTCCATGAGCTTGAAGAGGAACAAAAGGCCAGATTGATTACGCGTGCTGTCGATATCACGGATCGTTCAGCTGTTGCATCATTCCTGCACTTGACGAAAGAGAAGTTTGGTAAAATTGATGGGATTGCGAACTTTGCCGGAACTGCGGGTCACAAGCTTGGACATCACGAAATTTGGGAGATCGATGAGGAAGAATATGACTTCATCATGGCCGTCAATGTTAAAGGCGTCTTCAACGTCCTTAGCGAGGCACTCAAGCCAGGATTTCTGCAAGAGCCAGGAAGTATTGTCCACGCAGCGAGTATGTTTGCCGAACGGGGCTTTTCGAAAGGATCGGTGTATAGTACCAGCAAGCACGCAGGGGTGGGTATGGTCAAGAGCGCTGCGCTCGAGGCAGGCAAAAGAGGGATCCGAGTCAACATTGTGATGCCGTAAGTTCTCACTGATTTGAGTCTGTGTAACTGAACCTGATGTGATTAACTAGTGGCCCTATCGATACTCCCATGCTTCGTGCAAACGAAGAGAGTGGTGCTGAGGGAACCGCTCCTGCCGTACCACTGGGGCGACTTGGAGAGGCATCAGAGGTTGCGAATGTTGTCGCTTTTCTATTGAGCGACGAGGCTAGTTTTGTCACGGGCGTGACCTGGGCTGTTGATGGAGGAGCGAATGCTTGAAAAACCGTTGTTTGTGCGCTTACACAAGCAGAGGTCAAGCTTCCTCAGCATCTGACTATATGCAGACCATTGATTCTAGCTTATGAACACCTCAATAAGAGGAACCTGCAAGCTAAGTGCACAGCGGGACTAGTGAAAGACATATGCATACTTTTACGCGATTCAGTAAAAACCTTTCAAGACGAAGAGCATTCACGGAAAACCAAATACACCAAAGAACTGCTTTGTTTCCCAACATCAAATCAGTCATACCAGAGTTCCTTGCTTCTGTGCCCCCTTGGATATCTCTAGATGCTATTAGTCCGTACACCCTGAACTAGCTTTGAATGCATTGAAATATGACGGCTCGTATCCCAATAACACCTTCGCTTGTTTTCTTTGGACCAGATTGCGAAGATAATTTCGACTTCGGTGCCACTCATTGAAGTCCCTCGTTAGCGTTCCAGGATGTATCCCTAGCTCGTAATTTTCCTTGGAATGAAATCCATCCCCTGTAAGCACCACAGACCCCGTATGTTCAAAGTCAAGCTCTATCGCAATTGAGCTAGCGGTGTGTCCAGGACAGTGATGCAAAGTAACTACTCGATAGATCTCGAAAATCTGCCCGGAAAAGGTCTTCCACTTCAAGCGATCAATAGTGAGGTAGTCCTTCAGGTAGGTACCCTGCTCCATTCCCGTGGCGCAAGTCCAAAGAATTATTATTATGTAGGTGTTGGGTGGGGGTGTTGTTTAAGGGCCACTTAGGTAGCAATGACGCTGGAGTTCAGTAAGTGTAGGTCATCTTCCGTCAAAGTTGATGTTAGATCTCAGAGGAAGAGCAACCATCGCATCAAGGTAACAAAACTCTGACTAGCTACGAAGCCATAGCGATGGGAAATGCCAATCGGCGCTGAGCTTTACCATGTCGTGTGAATAGTACGACTCAGCGCCGGCTCATGTGATGTTTGAAACGTCATCGGGACGATCATTTTATCAGAAGTCACAGTGATAGGGATTGCCAACAACGTTGTTCGCGCAGATCTAGGCAAGTTTGGGTCGGCTAGTGACCACATAGTTCAGAAAATATTTCATTGTATATTCTTCTGATAAATCGAGTTTATTCGAACGTAGGAACGATGATGAGTTAAAGCACGGGAACAAGAGGAATAGAAGCAGCATGTAGCCCAGCCAAGGTTTCCTCCCAACCACCACATAAACATCAAAGCAAAAATAACAAGGAATATTATGCAAATCACTTAAAATGGCTTCCTTCAGGTCGATGATCTGATCAATGCTTTGGATTTCATCCAACTTATGTAAATTGAAAGCCGCAGTTAGGATATGCTGGATTCCAATAACAGCTGTCAGACTAAGGTTTTCCCGAGTTTCTGGTTTGTCAAGGGTATAAATTCGCTCTTCGCAAGATTCCAGTCCACTCCTTTCGAAAATACCACAAAGAGCAGCGATACTAAAGAACATTGATTGGCCTCGCTGGCTAGTCTCCGATAACAAAATTACCTAGAAAAACGCAGAATCAAGCTTACTTTGGTGTTTTCCCAAGAGAAATCATAGTCCTTCGGAGTAAGTCGCATCCATATTGTGCATTAGCGGCTCGTTTCCCCTCGGGTACTCCTTTGACTACAACCTCGTGTGCGGCACAATCGACCCATTGTAAATAGCCACCTGGTTCTGTTCAAATTTAGCTTACGTCCTGAATCAACGCGCTCTGATATGGGGAAGTTCTTACTGAGAAGAGCCATAATATTTTGCACAGCAAGCTCCCACTCATTAGAAGATAAAGCCACAGCCATCACCCGAACATTGGCGACATCGTATTTCCCTAGATATTCATCTGGGAATGGCTCAAGGAGATTGTGATGATGGAAGATAATATTATCCGGCAAGGCATCCTTGCTAGGAAACATAGCGTCTGAGAGGTCGAACCCGTCAAGTTGACAGGTACTTGGGAGAACATCCGCAAGCTCACGTAGCCATATTCTTAGAAATTAATGTCAGATACTTTCTTCTTTTTGATGAACTTGCTACCAACCCAGTCCCCGTGCCAACATCTGCAATACACATATGATCGTGCTTTTTGATGGCTGGATGAAGCAGATAACCAATATTAGCTTGCCAGACTTTAAATTGCAGCTCCAATCTATGGTTATCCCCATTATTAGCAATCAGAAAGAGGAGAATCGCTGCTTAAGCCTTCAGAACAATTACTAGCGTACCTTTCGCTTTCGGCCATAGTTCTGACCAGCAGATATTCACCCCTGGACTGCGGTTGGTTGGTCATTTTCAGATGTTGAAAAGGAATATGAACTCGAAAATTGACTCAAATTAATTACTTGCCGAGTTCCAGGCGGGAATGCTTAGCTTTTTCTAGTGGGAGAATACACTTGTGCTAAATAAGCTCTTTACTAGAACCGGCAAATGGTGAACAAAATGACATCAGGCGGGAGGCCCCCATTCAGCCCCCACACCGCCCTTTGGAAATGGTGATGAGCGGCGTGTCAGCAATTACTGAAAAAGGGATTTGCTTAGGTTGTTAGCCTTTGATAATTTTGAGGCTCTTTACTGAATGGGTGATAAAGCTACATACTTACTTTTGGCTATGGACCGAACGTAGTGGTCGAAGTGGCAAAATATTTCGCTACCAATGGCTTCAAAATCGATGTAGTATCACGCTCGGAAAAGTCTTCAAGCACTCCGAAGGACTATCTTCATATCCAAGCGGACCTCTCAGCCTCATCCTCAATTGAAGATTTATCTATATGTCATCGAAGAACTTGGGAACACTAGCGTTGTGGCAAAAAAGGGTAATTTCTTAGTGCTCCTTACCTCTACTGGTATGGCCTCTTGGAAGCAGACGAAGCCCACATTGATGAAAAGCTAGACAACCGCTTGATGTTAGATGGTGGGTGAGTGATGATCATTGGCCTGAGCAAGTGGAGTTTGATACCACTGGTGACACGGATGAAAAAGCAAATCCCAGTGTTGGTTCTCTAATGCTTCAGTTTACGAGGATTTGCGAGCCGAACCGTAGAATCCCAGCTAGAATCTATCTCAACTAGTGTCTACTTTCTGGGCCTATGATAATGACAAACTGGAGTTGGCTACTGAGCACGCAAATGGACATATAAGTAGCATCAATTCGTAGAGGTATCATCATATAAGATCTGTATCAATGTACCATCTGGCTTTTAGCGAAGTCCTAAAGCGTGGTAAGTATTAATCACTAGTGAAGGAACAGATCATCATACCGGGAACTGGTCGGTGATACTTGACGCCACCCGTTCCACATCCTCAGCAAGCTCCTGCACACCCAGATCCCATCGACGAAGACTCGCGCCAGTCGCACCAGTCGATCCGGCAGCTTCGGTGTCGAATGTGATTATGCCATCAATCTGGTCAATCTGTCCGCTGAGACGGCCTTGTTCGACCATCTGAGCAGCGTAGTCCTGTGCCTTCTCACCAGCGGACATGTCGCCCGAGTCCTGGAGACCCAAAATGGAGCCAAGGGCGTCGACGGAGATGTTCATGTAGAGTTTGCTCGCAGCTACAAGGTTGTGCTCAATGACCGCCTTGTCGAGAACGGTGGTGCCATCGGCAGTGACAGCGAGTTGGTGGGGCTGGAGCTTCTTGGAGAAAGCAGCAACTTCATCGGCATTCAAAAGACGGTCGAGGAACATCTTTTCAAGGATGGAGAACTCATGTACTGAGGGAACACGGTCATCCTTGTATAGACGAGAGAGAGTACGCGAACGCTGCGGGCCCGCAGGTGCCAGAACCGCGCAGCGGATAGCAGCCGACAAGGCCGTGAGACGGTCACCCTCATCTACACCCGGAGCAAGACTGACACTGAAGTATTCCTGTGCGGCATCTAAGAACCGCCGACGAGCATCGAGAATCCGCGCCTGCGACAGCTGAAAGTATAGCTTAGCATCGTGGTCCTCAAGCTTGCTGGGCAGATTCTTGATACGATTCAAGAATGCCTCCGCACTGGTTGTGTCGTCGTCCTCCAGGTAATACCGCACGATACGGATCCAAAGTCGAGCCTTGGCTGAATCGGAGACCAGCCGCTGCGAGCTGTCGATATTGATCCCCGACAGCGCTCGCGCCGCAGCAGTATATTCTTCCTCTAACTCGTAAGCCTCTGCCAAGATCTCACGGATCTGCGAGTCTTGCTCTTCCACCGAAGTGGCGCGAGATTGGAGCAAGGTGACAGCGTGTTGACCGACTTTGATCTTGACTTGCGGGTCGAAGTTACGGAGGACCGTGATGAAGGAATCGAGGAGGGGCCGTGTTGCGACGATGCTGACATCTTCATTAAGGATCGAGTCAAGGTAGTAGACTATGTCTTGGGCGAGCTCGTCTCCAGATGAGCTAGCCACGATGTCATTGAGAAGGTCGTTGTATTGCTGGAGCTTGGTTGGCTGGTGGGGTGTGGCTTCGATGGACGTAAGGGCGGAGATGACCTTCGGAGACGCCATGGTGATCTGTGTAGCTGGAGATAGGAGAAGACAGTGGAAGCCGTCGCCTGACAGACTCCAGACTCCAAACGCGGTGATGTCGGAGAGAGGAGTGGTGGGTTTGGGACAAGAGATGTGTTATCGATAAGAGCGGAGAACGGCTAAGTATAGCGCCGAATCTCGGTCACAATGTGTGTTAGGGAGGATAATTAGAGAAAGACTGAATATCCTTCTGCTTACCGAAGCAAAATACACGAGTCAAATAAGGGATCGTATCTTAATGAATAGATCTCACTATTTAAAATCCTTCCGGAGTACTTGTCATTATACAATCTTGATTGTCCGGTCTAGCTTTGGCATTTCCGGTTACCAATGGCCAAAAGTGGGCTTGATCATCTTCCGTTTCTATGAAATGCCGATTTCTCATTTAAATCCTTAGATAACAACCTGCGTTTGTCGTGGACGCATCGCTGGTGAAGTCATCCAAAGAGCCGCGGCTCACCGCCCTGGGCTGATCCAGATCAGTAGCTTCACCCGCGTGTGGCGCACCTTCAACTTCAACCTTTGCCGTTCCATTCACCAGTCGTCGATCTCTCCATATCTTTTTCGCAGTCGCATACGCCATTTCCTTCGTCGCGACGCACCTCCACCATTTCAGCCACCTCCTTCCACCATCATGGCCCAGGTGAAGCCCGATCCAGATGCCATGTACATCAAAGATGACCCCGATAGCAAGGACACAGTGCTCGCGGACCTGGACGATGATGATCTCTACGAAGACGCTGGAGACTTAGACTTCACGATGGCATCGCAAAACGTATGGATGTCTCGCCTGCCTCGGCAGTTGTGGGAACACTGGTCGCAACTGGACGATGACGAAGAGATTGAGATTGGGACAGTCAGGATAGAAGGGGACGTCAATGACCTCAAGCGGGTAAGACCCGAGTTTTATCCTCATCCTCATCTCCAGAATTCTGAGAGTTTTTTCAACTTAAGGTTAGCTTGCGGCTTCACGAGCGCCCCGATAATCAAGACATCCCCAAAGACTACACCCTGCAACAACAAACGATCAACACCGTAAACGCCTCACATATGACACAAAATACGTTCGTTTTCACAGAAAAAGACATCCCGGGCGCAGAAAATCGAATGGCGACATTTGGCGAGAACCGCTCAGCTTTGTACGAAGCCATGAAGCGCGAGACTCGGAGGAGAGAGCAGGGCAAAAGATGGGAGCCATACGTGCGGAAGACAGTACCGAGTATGTATCATTGAAACAGCAAGCTCCAGATGCATTGGCTTACAGTCTCCAGAACATACGGCACTTATCGGGCAAGTCAGCGAGGAGTTCAATTGTCTGCCGGTGGAAAACGAGGAATTCCGGCGGATCTCCGAACAGCGGGCCCTGGAGGCTCTGAAGCCGAAGAAAGAAACCGTCTTCATTGACAAGATCCCTGGAAAGTTCTTGCAGAATCGCCATGCACTACCCGTGGAAAAGAACACCTTCGTTGTATGTTTTGCCAACATCGTATTCTCCAGCCTATGTCCTTACTTACATCTCTACAGCAAACCACAAAGCCTTCCAAGGCCAAAGCACAGGAGAACAAGTCTACACGTATGCCTCAGAACGAGCTGCTGGACCGCATCTTCGACTGCTTCCGCCAGTTCCAGTACTGGCCATTTAAGACCCTCAAAGCAAAGCTTCAGCAGCCCGAGGCATATCTCAAGGAGACTCTCGAAATGGTTGCGCACTTGGTCAAATCCGGAGACTTTGCCATGACATGGGAGCTGAAGCCGGAGGCGCAGCAGAGCAACTACGCTATGATGGCGGCGTATGGAGATGCCAAAGCCGAGTTGCCGCCTGGATTTGACGATGCCTCGGAAGATGACCCAACTGCTTCTGGCGTTGATGATGTTAATTTTGAAAACGTCTCTTGAACTATCATTATCTGTACTAGATTAAAATACCATAATGCATAGGCTGCGCGGCTTTTTTTTTGTTACTGATTATTCGATTAACTTCGATTAACACTATCAGTGTGGCCTCTATTGAGTGTTTGAGGATCTTCTGAATCTTGTACTAGCTCTTCAAGTCACCCAAGTATAAAGTTGATGGTAGATAAACCTCGGCGCTAAGTAGCCTCTACATTTGGACAAAGATTCGGCGTAATGGCTATCAGTCCCCCAAAAAAGCAAATACAGAGCGTAGTATGCCTCACATAGAATGGACTAGTGTGCGTCCCCTTTTTTTCATATTCTTTGTCTTTCTACCAATGCCATTCGATCTCGACGCGCCGAGTTCTATATCACGTGATGTGATACGCCACAGCGGGTAAATGCGCGACTCCGTCATCCACAGCTCTCGCTCTATCGGGCAGACCCTACATTCTCCAACTTAGGTCTTATTGTCTGGCCGTCGCTCGACAAGCTTCAGACTCATTGGCCTTCCATTCACTAACCCATTTTAACAACAGCAAGCCCTTCATGACAGAAAACGATGATTTATTGGCCAAGATTGGTCAGCTTGCAGGTAACGCACTCGATCTCAGATTTGTCTCAGCAGTCTTCTCACAAAGCGCAGGTCAAATCAACCGGCATAAGACCCAAGTAAACCAGCCGCACCAACCTTCCGCGCACCAGTCCCAACATGTGTCTCGTCACGCTCCTGCCCATCAAGGCTGGGCTCCCTACTCGCGGGGCAGAGGCCGCCGTCCTGTTGCTCCGCATCGGCACCGCACACTGGTTTTGAACAATGGAGGCTCGGGCTCAAATGCCAGCGGTACTACCTCTCCAGGTGTCGCGAGTGACAACGACGGTGAAACGCGTCCGACCTCGACCTCGACCGGATGGATCGCGAAGCGCGATCGGCACATGCAGCTGATCAACTCTGCTGTCTACGACAAAGAAACACAAGCTAGAACCAAGGCTATGGAAGAGACTCGCAAGCTTAAGGCACAGCGACGCACTCAACGGGAGCAGGCAAAAGTGCTTCGGTACGCTCAAGGTTCTACAGTGTCAACGCCTGCGCAACCCTCCGCCCATCATCAGATTCTTGTCAATGATGTCCCATTCAAAATAATGCGCGGAGGAAGTAAGCTAGTTCGAGTATCAAGTATGTGTCCCTCTCTGTCCATATTCATTGTTGAGAATTGGCTTACCGTTCATAGATGACCCGAACAAGGCCAATACCACGCCGAAGCGAGTCACCGTGGCTGGCGTGGCTTTTGTGCGCAGCAAGAACGGCAACTTGCACCGCCTAGGAGCGGTTACCTCGAAGAAGTCAGTCTATTTCTCGTTTATACCGACGGTCACACTGACAAGCCCCAGACAACCGACAGCCGTCAAGAAACGCGACGAGCTGTGCAAAAGATTCACAACGACCGGTATTTTATTTTCCGACGGACCACCACGCTCCGCCCATCTCCTCGTCTCATACTAACCACACTCACCCCAGGAACATGCTACAAAGGACCATCGTGTCTCTACACCCATGACCCAAACAAAGTGGCCATTTGCAAAGACTTTCTCCAAACAGGCCAATGCAGCGCTGGTGAGAGCTGCGATCTATCCCATGAGCCCTCGCCCCACCGCTCCCCAACCTGTATGCATTTCCTTAGAGGTCGGTGCTCGAACCCGGAATGCCGCTACGCACACATCCGTACCACACCCGGGGCCCCCGTATGCCGCGCCTTCGCAACCCTAGGATATTGCGAGAAAGGCGAGTTATGCGAAGAACGCCACGTTCACGAGTGTCCAGACTACGCCAACTCCGGCGTCTGCCACAAGAAACGTTGCAAGTTGCCCCATGTCGATCGCGCCGGTCAGATCCGCAAGGCTGCTGCCGCTGCCGCGAAGACTGAGCGCGAGGACGAGTCTGATCCGTCCAGTGAGGATGAAGAGTATGACGCGATTGATTCTGACGATGTTGACTCGGACGAGTTCGACGACGAGCCTGAGCTTATTGGCGGCGAGGATAGCGGCGAGATGTCGCAGCAGCAGGATTTCATCCACTTCTAGTTCGTCCGGCACTGTAGTCGTTGGATAGCATCTTCTCCTTTTTTTTATTTCCGTTCTTTGGCCCCTGTTTACACCTCATGCGGTTCTATGGATCCGATGATACCCCCTGAACATGATGAGCGCATTTGCCGAGAAAAAAAAGTATTTTTAGTACACACCTCTTATCCCTTTCCGTAGTAACCTCTGATGTAGTGACTCTGGGAACCGTAATGTCTTAAAGACGAGAGTTTTAGGTAGCTCTGCGCGACGTGTGATAGTGACGAACCTGCAGGAACCGTGTCCTGGTGACTTTCAATGCATACATGAAGAGGTCCTAAGGCGGTGACTCGTGTGACTGGACGACAGCTCGGGTTTGCCGTGCGTGTGAATGGCGTCGTCAGCCGCTGCCCAAATCGAGGCGAAGGTTGTGGACGTCGTGTCTGTGCCAGTCGTTGCAGATGTGAAATGGTTTGTGGCGGGTGGGGTTTGGTGGTTGATTTGGTTCTATGCACATGGACGATCTATGCGGGATGTAGAAATGGATTATCGGGCACCGGATATTGATTTTGTCTTTGTTGGATTTGGGTTTCGGGGAAGACTCTTGGGGGTGCTGATCGGTGAGTAGTTAGTGGGGTGATGAGTCGACATTGAACCTTCTTTGTACTCGACTCATTCTATACTAACTTTGACTATGTTTTGTATCTAGATCGCTGAATTTGGGATACGCATGTTGTAGGCAATGAAGATGGACGAGATGACATAACATTTACATCGACAGAACGTGGTATTTGCCGGGAATACCCTTTAGACTTTCTAAGGCTTTTTTTTTTTCAGTGGAAGGAAAGGGCGATGACGAAACTGATCTAGTGTATACTTGAATCAAATCGTGAATCATAGATCAGTGGCACTGCCTATCAAAATTGCATTCTATCATATTTGGAAAAGAGATGTATTTGCTGTAGGAGTTTCGATTATTGAGACAAGGCTTGCGTCAATATTTTTGGATGGTCTCGAGTCATCTACAAAGACTGAAACGGAGATCAAGCTGAGATAGTCTTGGAGTGCAGAATTGTATTTTCCAAGCATACTACTCACTGCCTAAACTTTTGCACCGTTAGCTTCGAGCCATTAAATTCTGCCTTGGCAGAAGACGTTATTAGGCACTTTAGGTTTGAGATCCAAGCAATGAAGTCCCGGAATAGGAGAAACATCCAGATATGTCTATCGTCGTCCTTGGGATACAATTCGAATTGGTAAAAATGTCAAGGACAAACAATTCACTATAATTCGAACAGTTTCATCGACATTAAATAAATAGTCAACACATCTGAAAAGACATCGATAGGAGCCTGAAAAAGACGAGCGCGGGGAGGCGGAAAGAATCACAAGCCAGGATCCTGAATCACAAGGGATCTCTGTACTCGTTTACTCGTTTTTCCTCACATGAAAGTACAGAAGCGGTAAAACAATGAGTCACAAGTTCGGAATGCCGAAACTATCAATTATACAACCCGTCCGAGACGATCTACAAAAGGAAACTTCCACAACCTGAGTACCATCCACTCGTGCCCCATCCGGAATACAATCATCACCGAATACCAAGTACCAAAGTGGAAACGCCATCTCAAATAGGAAGGGGCCCGGGAGCTCCTGGTCCAAATAACAGCCCCTCCCAAATACCCAATCCCGAGTCCTCTCCTTAGACCCGGGCCCATATCATGTGCCCAACAGAGCCGTACAGACCGATCAGGCAGGGACCAAAAGTGAGGCTGTCTCAATATCCGTTTGGCTGAGCGTTTCAGAGCCGTTGGGCAACGAGCGCGCACCGTGTTTTGTTTAGGTGGAGCGGTGGAGGGATTTGCCATGTCGCGTCTTGCTTGATGATCATGGTTTCTTCGTGAGTCATTCTAACGGGTTATTTTGACCATTATCGCAGTAGTGTAGGTTCTTGGATGCTATTTGGGTAGTTTATGGTTTAATAAGTGATGAACTGATATACCGAAAAAAACTGTACACACGATAGGACGACCACCGTACAAAATCAAACAAGATCACGGGGAGAGTATCGTCATTTAACGAGTACCTCAGCGGTACCTACCTTTCCTGGCTCAGGCTATTCAGCTCAGTCATGACTAAGTCGGGAAAGCGTACCGATGCCGGACTGAATCTCAATTGGATAGAAACGGTGTATTCACCGCTAGATTCGCGGGCTAGGCTACGGGGAAAGCGACCTGATGACAGAGCCTATCATGGTATCAGGATAGCAGGGCTAAGTATAGACGGCGAACGGACTCAGGGGCTGATGCATCCGGGTGCTGAGGGCAGAGCCTTGGGGTGGATGTCAGGAGACAGGAACAGGCATCATTGATTCTGTAAGAAGCGGTAAGGGAGATGGGTCGTAGATCGGAAGAATGACAAAAGCGCTAGAACACTAGTTGAGTCATAGTCCCGATAGCACTACTGACGAGTTTTCCAGTACCGTTTTCGGGTCTACTATACTACGGCGTACGGTATACAACGGAGACATCAGGATGTCATCATCGAGCCCCCGCAGTCGATCTTACCAGATTATCCCAAGTCTGCAAAGGAAACTGTCACCAGGGAAATCCGGGGAGCGGATTGGTGAAAAGAGCTGACAGGCGTCATTCGGAGGGGACGAGTGATCAGTGCAGGGCCGTGCATCGTCTTGGGAACTTGCGAACTTGGGAACCGTGGAAGCGAGTGGATCACCCGCGGGCCGCACCCGTTCCAGAATCTGAGAATCCCGAGTAACTCTGTAGTAGTACCACCGTCAACGACGACCGTCATCATCAAAGCCCAAACGGATCATCACGCCGGGCCGGGAACGATTGGAGGAAAAGGCGTCGGAGCAGCACAGACCAGACCGGGGAGGAGTTTCAGCCGAGCAGCGATAGCCTATCGATTATCGATAAGCCCCCCTCAAGTGGGATGTGAGGGGAATATAGGAGTTCCCGGTATACGTGAAATACCCTCGAAACCAGGCGTTTAGGAGGAAGATCGGGCTGAGATCAAAGGTACTGTCGGGTCAGGAAAAAGGGAGGAAGTGATCAGATGCAGGCGTGCCCAAAGTGAATGGAGCAGCCAATGGTGGGAACACGCTGAGACTGGGGGGGCCACCGTTTCCCGCGCAGACCGCCGTAGGTACATGAGTGTACCCGTGGGGGGGTACCTGTGTACTGTATTCAGTATGGCCCTTTACTACTTATCTCGTGCCGATGTACTGTGTGGAGTGCACGAGCATGCGCCTACATAGCCCTGCCGTTTCCCCTCTCGGTCTCCCGATCTTGATCTCATCTATCTTCATTTCTATCATCACTTTATCTACTTCTTCTTCATTTCCATCTTGTGTTCTTATTATCCACCATACACTCCTCACCCCGCCCCACCTTCTCTTCTTACCCCCACACCGCCTCTTCGCTCTCGCGATGGCAAGATATGCCCAGTTCGACTTCTACCAACAATCTCCATCAACACTAAACGTACCCGAAGAGGACGAGATGAGCGTGCTGGACGACAAGATCCTCGATCCGACCTCCCCCGGGCTCTCCAATCCCCGCCGCCCATCCTACGACGCCCAAGACGCCTTCTCACATCGGAATTCCGTCTGGTCCAACTATTCCCACGCCAGTTCCGACCAGTCAAGGCCGCCCTCTCATCTCGATCATTCCCTTTTGGACTCATCTGGCGCACATTTCATGCCCGTCGATGGCCCCCAGTCCTATTCGCAACAACCCTGGTCCGTCTCGCGCACGGCGTCCGGCTCATGTACGCCTACCGTTTATGAACATTATCCGCCAGACGCCGAGAGTGCCTCTGCGGCGCCCTATTCGGGTGGTGCGGTAGGCCCTGTTGGTTCGATTCCCATGGGTGCGGTGTCGTATAGCAACGGAATGGGTTTCCCGTCTGGCGGAGTCGCCATGTCCCCTCAGTCGAGCCAAGGTTGGATGCCGGCGCCGATGGATCTGGCAGATGCGGCTACCCAGTCGAAGGGTGCGTCTTACCGAAATGGGTCACCGTTGACGCTGAGACGGGATGGCGTTCGGAAGAAGAACGCCCGCTTCGAGATCCCCGCCGAGCGGACTTTGAGTAATATCGACCATTTGATCAGCCAGTCGAGTAATGAGGAGGAGGTCAAAGAGCTCAAGCAGCAGAAGCGACTGTTGCGCAACCGACAGGCGGCGTGCGTTTGATATCCTTTGAAGAGTTATTTGTTTTCAGCTAACCATTTCATCGTAGGTTGGATTCCCGTCAACGCAAGAAGCTTCACACCGAGAAGCTCGAAGAAGAGAAGAAGCACTTCACTCACACGATCAGCCAGCTGGAGGATATGGTGCAGTCTCTGCAAAAGAGAGAAGCGGACTTGATGCGCGAGAAGGGCGAATGGATGGCCCAGCAGGGACAAATCACCCAGTACATCGAGGGTCTCCACATGGAAAAAGACGAGATGATCCGCGTACACACCCTGGAGACAGCCGAACTGCGCAAGAAAAACAATATTCTGATGGAGACTGTCGAGAAACTCGAGCGAGGCGTCAAGCCTGGGGTCGCCGATAGCCATGCAGGCGAATTTGCCGGCTTTGAGAATCTCAGCATGGAAGGCCATCCGTGGGAGGAGTTCACCATGGCCAACGGGCTCTCTATGTCAGAGCCAGCCCCTGCTCCACATCCATCGCAGACTCTTCCCAACGAGCGGGGACCGGAAAAGCATCCCTTCAGCTGGAATGCTTTCTACATGTGCCTTCTCTTCGGTGCTTTCATCGCATCCAACAACACCTCGCTGCCCGGCCGTTCCCTTCCCCAAATGTCGGAAGAGTACCGCGCCGAGTCTGCCAATGTCTTGAAAGCTGTGCTAGCCTCGTCTCCACCGGAGCTTGCCAACCCTGTAGCCCACGCATTATCGGCATCTGCCGCCGGACCAGGCCCGACCACCATTGACATGGAGATAAGCCATATGAATCCTGCGCCAACCGGGTCCTCCACCCTGGATGAGCTACACGATACGCTAATCATGCCGACCGAAGAACAAGAACGTGCTCAGGTGTTTGCCCTTAATGCTGACCAGTACAACTCCCTGACGACCTTCGAGGACGAGGGTGTCGGGTTCAAGTCCCAGCAGCCCTCCAACCTGCAACAGGCACTGGCAGCCATGCGCAGCCATAACGCAGCGCAGCACCGCATGCACGAAGCTTCGACTTCAGACGTCTACTCCCGGTCACTGATGTGGGACCGCGTTCCACAGAAGGTGATCCGCGATTTCCAGCGCATGGTCCAGGAATACGGCGTCAATCCAGTGAAGGAAGAGATGGTCGGCTTCCAGCCGGCCTGAACAACTCTTTCAAAAGCTTGCGACAGATCTTAAGATTCTCTGCTTTTTTTTCTTTTCGCGCGGGATTCCAGCCCTCGAAAATCCAAAAATAGAGCCAGCGATGGCTCCAAAGCGTGCCTCTAGACCACGCATTTCCTTCATGTATTGTTTCCATTTGTTCAACCCTTTGTGTTTAGCGTTTTATTGGTTGTTAGCGACGTGTTTTGCAGCGTGTTTTATCATCGGCGTGGGAGGGGGCTTGTTTTCACCATATCATACGGAAATGGGGATATCAGGATACGGGGCACGGGGCATGAGACACGGACATGAGAGACATGATATGTACAGAGATGGGAGACCATGGTTGACTTTTACTGGGACATGCGATACGAGACATGAAGATCCACTTCGACTGTGGCAGTTCTGATTTGTGACCTTTAGCGTTTGCTTTTTCAGGCTGGATTGCTCGGTTCTGTTTTCTTTCGAGCTACTTTGGACGGTCGCCACGATCCTGGCCCCCAAGGTGTTCTCCGTTTACTGTGAACGCGTACTAAACCCTTTGAACTGGCGGCGACGCCGTGATGATGTTACGACCTGGCCCCCTGGGCAACGAGATATGACTATAATCCATTACGATTGATTTTCTGCTTATTGGATTGGCTGGCGCAGTTCGTGCCGTCCACTTTTTTCTCCTTTTCTTTCGGGCTCACGCCGAGTCTACGTGGTACTACCGGAGGATCATGGTTTCCACAGACCATAATGACATATCTATATTTCTAGTGAGCATACTCTACATTCTCTTGGTTCATTTGATCACCTTCTACTCTCAGTAATAGCGCCGTCCAAGAATTACGACGGCGCCATGGTTCCATCCACGTGTAAGTTTTAGCCGAAGGACCTTGGTGGTTGCTATGTGGATGGGCGCACCCAATCATCCCACGCATATTACGATCCACTGTGAAAGCCCCAGTAAAGGCTTGGATGATACCAAGCACTGACCAAGATTTCAAGACACATTTGACGTCGGCTGGGCGCAGATACTCCCGTCCGGGGCATGTTACGCAGCGCGAATAGGGCTACCCCCAGAACTACTAAAAGAACACCACAGGTCGAACATCAAGGACCTTGGGATCCTGTTACGAGACCTTTGCTACGATGAATAATATAATTCAGCTAAACAAGGTCATTCACCGGCCCTAGTGAGACGGCGCCATCACATTGGGGGCCAAAGCTCATTTGACCAGGGCCACCATCTCTCAAGGTCCCCAGCCGGCGGAGGCGCCGAACTCGCGATCTAGAATTTTCACGATATAAAATGAACAGCCGATCCTACCCTTTTTCATTGCATCCATCTTCTTTTCCCTTCTATAACGGGATAATCCTCGGTTTCCAGGTCGTCTTATTAGGACCGACGTCCATATATCAAAATGACCTTCGACCCACACAACGTCGACCTAACCACCGCCGACCCAACGGAGATAGTCTGCTACCTAGACAGCGAAGGCAATGAATACAACGGCCAACTCGGCGCGCGCATCTCCGCCATCTTCGTCATCGGCTTCGTCTCATCAGTCGCAACCTTCTTCCCAGTGGTCGCCAAGCGCGCACCACGCCTCCGTATCCCACTCTATGTCTACCTCTTCGCCAAATACTTCGGCGCAGGCGTCATCATCGCCACGGCCTTCATTCATCTCCTTGACCCCGCCTACAGCGAGATCGGCGGCGACTCCTGCGTTGGCCGAACCGGACATTGGGCCGATTACTCCTGGTGCCCGGCCATCGTGCTCACCTCGCTCATGATAATCTTCCTAATGGACTTCGGCGCCGAGCGCTGGGTTGAGATAAAGTACGGCATTTGCCGCGAGGATCCAGAGCCGATAATGGCCTCTGGCGTCGAAGTTCAGCGCGTCAATTCTCGAGAACGGAGCCACGCGCACCAATCCGTGGATAAGCAGGCGAAAGAGATTGAGAGCCAGAGCCAGGCTTCGGATGATCTGATGATCGAGCGCAGCTTCAGACAACAAATCGCAGCCTTCCTGATCCTCGAATTCGGCGTCATCTTCCACTCCGTGATCATCGGCCTGAACCTCGGCGTCGCGGGCGACGAGTTCGCAACACTCTACCCAGTCCTCGTGTTCCACCAATCGTTCGAAGGGCTCGGTATCGGCGCACGAATGAGTTCGATTCCTTTCAGGAAGGGAAGCTGGCTGCCTTGGTTGCTTTGTTCGGCGTACGGTCTTACGACGCCCATCTCTATTGCGATTGGACTTGGTGTGCGCACGACGTATAACCCGGGCTCGTTCACGGCGAATGTTGTTTCGGGAGTGCTGGATTCGATCTCCGCGGGGATTTTGATTTACACGGGTCTTGTGGAGCTGCTGGCAAGAGATTTCTTGTTTGATCCTCATCGCACGCAGGATGATAAGCGGTTGACTTTCATGGTGCTTTCGCTGTTGCTTGGAGCGGGCATTATGGCTCTGCTCGGCAAGTGGGCATAAGTCTGAACCAAATGGGGAAGATGGCGTGCGATAGATGCGTGTAGCGATCCTTGTGTCGCTGTCATGTTTTGAAATGATGCTTGATACCCGATACTTGATACCTTCGATATTGATAGACCGGCTTTGGATTGGATTGTGATGGGTTATTTGGCCCAGTGGTATACTTAGGGCATGACATAGCATGAAAATTGTGGGGTACATAATATGGGAAACTGATTGTTCTATAATTTCACGTCGTCGTTGCGATTTATGTGGTCCAGATTGAATGATACTGCGTAGTGGCCTCATCGACCAATAAAAGTTTCCCATTCCTCATCGTCTTTTCAGGCCACCCCATCCTGATTTTCCCCGGACGTCCAAATCACGCAGTGCTTTATCATCGAACCATACTCGATAACTATGTTTCCAATCTCCAAGACGAGCCTCAATCCCAGCGGCAAGGCGGGCCGACTGCAAGAAGACGGAGATGGACCCATTAAAATCTCGTCCCTAAAAAGGCGTTGGGCCGAAACTCATTGGACCGAAACCCCATCCCCACAATCATTTCCCCGCGCCCTCTCCACACCGAAAGGCCGGGACGGATAGTTCAAAGTCTCGGCCCTGAAATTTCGTTCCTTCCCTTGTCAATTGACCTCACGCACCACGGCATTCGGATAGCGCAGTTGCCGGATTGCCAACGCCACGGCGATCAGGGGACGATAGCCCATGATGCGGTCCATATAAAGCGCTAAGCTAGTTCCCGTGCGTTATCCAAGCCTACTTTTCCATCCCGATCCCGGCCAGACGCACGATGACGGGGAAGGGCTCTGACCCCGTTCCCACGCCAGGACTTTCATCGGTACGTCAATCTGTGCATTCTATCCACCCAATACCGTTCACTCGACTGAATTGCCGCAGGTCCTCCCCTTAAAACCAAAACCATGGTGGAAAACACCTCACCTATTAACCCTGAACGCCTATATCGCCTGCCTCGTTCTCTTCTCCAGCACGGTCGGCTACGACATCTCCCTCATGAACGGGCTCCAATCCCTAGACCAATGGCAACTATTCATGAACCGGCCAACGGGCGCCTGGCTCGGCTTTATCAACGCTCTGCAATCTCTCGGCAGCATGCTCTTCCAGCCAGTAGGCGCATGGTCCGCCAATCGTCTCGGGCGGAGGCGAACGGTACTCATAGGCTACATTTGGCTCGCTCTAGGCGTCGGCCTGCAAGTCGGAGCCTCGAATGCAAAGATGTTCGTCGCGTCGCGCATGTTCGTCGGTATTGCGGGTGCTTGGTTCCAGGCTGCTGTTATCCTGGTGACTGAGATTGCGTACCCGTCGCATCGGTCTCTTGTTACGGCCATTTTTATGTGCCAGTATTACGTTGGGTCTCTGTTATCGGCTTGGATTGCGTTTGGAACGAGGAATGTCGCTAGTGATTGGGCTTGGCGGATTCCTTCGCTGATGCAGATTGCTTTGCCGTTGATTGCGCTCCCCGGGACGTTGCTTGTTCCTGAGTCTCCGCGTTGGTTAATTCGGCAGAAGCGGGTGGAGGAGGCCAGAGACATCTTGGTTCGGTTTCATGCCGGTGGAGATGAAGGATCTGAGCTCGTTGCCTTCGAGATGGATGAGATTACTCAGTCGATCATGCTTGAGCAGAGCGCAAGTGAAGAGTCTCGTTGGGTTGATTGCGTGAAGACACCGGGTAACCGGTACCGACTCTTTTTGAGTGTGTCGCTGGGGTTCTTTGCCCAGTGGAATGGCGGGTAGGTTTCGATTGGGATTCCAAGTGAGATACTTGACTGACGATTATCTGCAGAGGCGTTGTCTCCTACTACCTCACCATGATCCTGGATGCAATTGGCATCACTTCCGTCACAGAACAAACACTAATAAACGGCTTCCTCCAACTCTGGAACCTAATAATGAGCGTAGTCGGCGCATGCCTCGTGGATCGAGCAGGCCGGCGCGCCCTCTTCTTAGCATCCACGATCATAATGCTAATCAGCTACATCATGATCACCGCATTTTCCGGCAGCTTCAACACAACAGGCACGGCAGCCGTCGGAACCGCAGTCATCCCATTCCTGTTCATATACTACGCGGGGTATGACATCGCTTTCACCCCGCTAATACTGGCCTACCCAGTCGAGATCTGGGCATTCTCTCTGCGTGCCAAAGGAGTGGCCATCTCGCAGATGGCAAATTATGGGGCACTGCTTTTTAACCAATTTATTAACCCCATCGCTTTCGAAGCTATCTCGTGGAGGTATTATTTTGTCTTTCTAGTTGTTTTGTTGGTTGTCTTGGTCACTGTCTACTATTATTACCCCGAGACACATGGATACTCGCTTGAGGAGATAGCTGTTATCTTCGATGGGGAGTCAGCGCGTGTTACTGATGCTGTTTCGGTCAATATGGGATTTCAGGAGAAACGTGTCGGAATTGAACACGCTGAGAATGTATAAATAGTAAACGGCGGACCTGTGAATTAGTACTTTATACAGACTAGCAATTGTGAAACTCCGAGCCCGTCTTCTGTCCGTGGAACCGCCCATGGACTTCACGATAACCCGATATAGATCAGTGCAGATTATGGGAGGGCATGGTGGGTCTTTGTGCTTCACACTAAAAAAAGACGCTAACCACCATTCGTATTCATCCCAACTCACTATACTAACCACGGATACTAATCACGGATTGTACCGCGGAGTTTCAGTCTCTGTGATACCTACACAACATTCGGATTTAACAGCATAGCGCCTAGCTCTAACACCGGAACAGCCACGATCATAAGCCGTGGGGGCGCAAAAGACTAGTGCATCAATTGCCACCCTGATTCGACGATCGTGGCATCACTAAGGTCACATCCCAGTATCACAGTAGGGGTTCAATAACTTTTTAACAGGAACAAATAAAGGAAGTTCTCCCAGCATCGGGCATTGGGGACATATCGGATTTAAATTAAGGTAAGGACTTTATCTACAGGTACGTCACAGTAACTTCTAATATATAAACCCACCGTGGTTTTACACCTCTCTTCTTTATCTTCGTCAACATTTCACCTTCTATCATTTTTCCCTTCTACATGTTTCGCCTGCTCAGGTTGAACCATCCTTTCGGCATAAAAACACCCATAACAGCAATCACAACGTCAACTCGTCAAACATCCACCATGGCCGGACAACACGAAGCTGCCATTCTCCCCCAGCAGGGCGGTCCCTTGTCTCTCGGCAAGCGTTCCACCCCCGAGCCCGGTCCAAACGATGTTCTCATCGAAGTCAAGGCCGTTGCCTTGAACCCCTGCGATCATTTCCAGCGTGACTATGGCATGCCTCCTGTGCCTATATATCCCGCTATCATCGGATCCGATACTGCTGGTGTTGTCGCCAAGCTGGGCTCGAATGTCACCACGGTCCCTGGTCCAGGAAGCCGAGTCATTGCCTTTGCCTCGTCATTCTACCAGAACGGCTCCCCCGACTACGGTTCCTTCCAGAAGTACACTTTGGCAAAATCCGAAGCTGTTATCCCACTTCCAGATAGCCTCTCTTTTGAAGAAGGCGCGGTTTTCCCCTTGGCCGTCTTGACTGCCTGTACTGCCTGGACCACAATCGGCATTCCGATCGACACCAAGTACACTCCAGCGGACAAACAGGCGGTCCTTATATGGGGCGCATCGAGCAGTGTAGGAACGTTTGCCGTTCAATCGGCCAAAACCCTCGGCTTCACTGTCTACGCCACCGCCAGTTCCAAGCACCATGACCTCGTCAAGAAGCTTGGAGCCCATGCGGTTTTCGATTACAGGGCAAGCGATGTCATCTCCCAGATTGTCGGCGCCGTGAAGAAGGATGGTGTCAAGCTGCATACTGCACATTGCGTTGTTGATGGAGCTCTGCAGCCAACATTGGACATCCTCAAGGAGACCAAGGGCGATGCACACGCCAAGGTTGCACACTCGCCCCTTCTCCCAGAAGGGCACCCTACCCTCGACAACACACAGATCACTTTCAACTTCCCATCTATGGACGAGACCGCGAGGAGCAAGCACATTAACGAGGTCTTCAACGGATGGCTGAAGACCGGCCTGCAGTCCGGTGAAGTAATCCCCAGCCCCACTATCCAGATTGAGGGTGGGGGTCTGGGTGGAGTGCACGCAGCACTGGACAAGCTCAAAGGTGGTGTCAGTGGCACTAAGATTGTTGTGCCAGTCTAATGGGTTGCCTTTTGCTGATGTTCCCTGTGCCCGCACGAATGCCTTATGGATGAATGCTAATGGATAAGCTCGGTTGTCACTCCCTTTTGAGCTTGGGGGTTTAACCGTGGGTAGAATGTATGCCACACACAGAGCCCGTCGTCCTTGATGGGCCAAACGTGCGTCGCGAGGCGCCTGAGAGCCGCTTACAATCCGCCCCACTTGGCCATTCTCTCGAACCAGCCTGTTTTCCTCTTATTCCACCCGCCTTCTATTATCTGATACGGTCGAAGCTCTGTCGTTAGTGATTTGAATCTTCTAATGCAATATTTTCTTCACATTTTTACTCTGCCTAGTCTGCATACTTTCCCCATCACCTCCGCATCTCAATTGCTCAGATGCCTCCGCAGAAGACATCCTCGCTCAAGACTTACTTTGACGAGCTAGAAGAGACCAACGGCGATGACGAATGCAAGGCCTGGTTAAGTAGAGCTTTTGACTCACGGGCTGAACTGGCAGTTTTCGTCGCTGGGCGGCGGGAACGAGGGGGAACTGGAAAATATGTTGGTTTCCTTAAGGGCTCCTTTAACATGAGCTTCCGTTTCAGCTTCGGCGATGGACGGCCGGATGCCATTATTCGGTTTCCGAAGCCCGGACACACGGCTACAGCTTAAAGGGAAGAAAAAGTCGTGAATGAGGTCCAGATCATGGAATACCTCCACCAAAACACCGATATCCCTCTTCCTCGTGTTCACAGCTGGGGCTTAACAGCCGAGAGTCCACAACAGCTTGGTCCATTCATCATTATGGAGTATGTTCACGGTACACTTTTATCGACTATCCTGAAACAATCCGATCAAGAAGATATGGTTCTGAATCCGGACATCGACAACACCATATTGGACAAGATCTATTATCAAATTGCCTATTATATGTTCCAGCTTTCTCAACTTACGTTTGCACGTATCGGGGCCATCTCGAAGGACCACACTTCAGGTGCATGGCATGTTGCCAGCAGACCCCTAACGTACAACATGAACGAGTTAGCCACTGTCGCCGGTTACCCTGATGATCAATTTCCAACCGCGCCGTTTGACCGTGCAAGCGACTATCTGAGGTCGATCGCGAACGAGCACTTGATCCACCTTCGGACCCAGCGCAACCTTGCCGACAACGCGGAAATTGCTCAGGAGCGGTTCATTGCCCGTCATCGGTTCGCACAGCTGGTTTCAAAGTACTATCCAGAGGACGGCGGGCTATTTATACCCTTCTGCGACGACATGCGACCTTCAAATATGCTTATAGACCCGGAAACACTCCGGATCACTGCCATTCTCGATTTCGAGTTCACCAATGCCATGCCAGCTGAGTTCACGTATGACCCGCCCTGGTGGCTGTTGCTCTCTGGGCCGGAAATGTGGCTTGAGCGCTGCGCAATGGAAGAATTTTTGACTCTCTATGAGCCTAGAATGGAGCAATTCTTGCGAGTTTTAGATCGAGTGGAAACTGAAATGGCATTAGAGGCCAAGCAACCCGGTGGACCGTCTCTTTCTACCCGGATGCGCGATTCATGGAGGACTGGGCGATTTTGGTTCGACTATGCGGCAAGAAAAAGCTTTGATGTAGACACCATCTATTGGGCTGCATTACATAACGACGGTGCGGGTGTTGAGTTGCTTGATGATAAGGCGCGTGCAGAGATGGAGCCATTTACGCAGATTAAGATGGAGCAGTTGAAGGCATATAAGGAGGATTGCAGCGCTCGTTTTTCCTCGGAGATGTAGAGGGTATGTATCGATACTGTTTGATCCTCCATCGATGTCATTTTTCTCCTATATTCGTCCAAAATCATGTATGGTGATGTGATATACGTTATGCTGTAACTGGTAAACTGGAGCACTCTTGGGTAGATACAGCTAGGCTCATATAGCACTCGCTGTGCGGAAAATCACATCTGGGCAGGAGATAAAATGCGGATTTATCTTCCCCAGATTCTGATACTAGGTGCTTGTCGTAGGGTGTGAGGGTTGGCTCATCAGGTCAAACTATTTTACGCGACATGAACTCATTTCCAGTAATTACTAGGAGACCATGGTATGTAAATATCACATTCATCAAGCATAAATTCCAGCGCAAACTCCAATATAGACAACCATCGAACCCATGTCCCTCAATACTTACTCAGCACTCCCATTCTGCCTCATCACAACCTCCCCGCCTTCCTTCAAGACCCCCTCCCGATCAATAATCGCTCTCGCCCGAATATAAGGATCTATCTTCCAATAATTGGCCTTAAAATCCTCCACGACAGCATTTCGCCTCTTCTTCAGCTCCTCAACCTTCGCTTTATCCTCCTTCCCTTCGGCAAACGTAGTCGCTGAAACCCAAGCAGCCGTAGCAGCAAGCATCCGCAACCCAATCATCATACGCTCGTACATGAGCGAATCACGAGTGGCGGTATCTTTCATGACGGCGTTCTCATCGGCTGATGGCTCTTCGTATTCGTATGTCCAGTCTTCATCACCGGCGAGTTCCTGGGGGATCTGATCGCGGGAGATGTACTTGTCTAGATCGGCCACGGAGCGGGTGAAGTGGACTTTTGAGGCTACGACGGGGTCCATCCAGCCGTGGATTAGTTTCCAGATTCCTGGGATTGTTAGTGCGTCGCTGTGAAAGTGGACTATAAAAGGTGAGATATACCGGAGAAGATCCAGGGTGCGTTGTGAATCAATAGTTGGCCGAGTGATTCGGGGTAGTTTGCTTCGAAGCATTTGATGATGAATTTGACTGGTTGATATTCCTACGCAAGTTAGTATGAGCACTAATAACATGAGCAGAAACAGGCGTACCATATTAGATAAGGAGAACCCAGTCATATCAAAAACGATAGTCTGCAAACTGTCAGCTCGGTCTTTATCTCATCGGAACGAACATGAACCTACCCCCGTCTCAACAGGTGGAACGACAATAAGCCTCGTCGTCTCAATAACGTGAACGATATACCTCTCCAGCGTCTCCTCACTCTGGGCCCCAGGCTTATGAATCTTCACGCGCACATAGTTAACCGGCCGGCCCTGCCTGTCAAACCCATGCAGGAAACTCTTTCCCATCTTCAACTGCGCAATGAAATCTCGTCCCTCTTTCTGTTCTTTAGCTGAGAGCTTCGCATCTTGAGATTGCTCGAGGGCATGTAATTCTCCCTTGGGCAGGATATCATCGTCAACATGAGTTTCCTTTCGCCATAGGATGTTAGACATCATCATCGCAAAGCCCTTTCCAACATCCCACTTCCTGGCTCGCAGGAACCGCAGCAGGAGACTGTCCGGATGCTCCTGCTTGATCATTTTCAAGATGGAAAAGCACATTTCCTCAGGTGTCATCTGAGATAGGATCTTTTCCATGGATTTAATCTCTGATTCTTGGACGCCCTTTTTCCGGAGTGATGCAAACACGGTAGAGAAGTGCTCCGGTGTGACTTTGCGCGTAGCCATTTCGGACTTGATGTTATTTTGCGCGTCCTTGTTCATGAGCGCGTCCACCTTATCGAGCGACTTTTGCTCTTTGTTTTCTCCATTCGTCTCGGGGGCATCTTTGAACTCGTCGTCGGTTTCGCCTTTCAGTGCGGCGACAATGCCTTCGACTGTCGGTTCTTTGACTCTGTCTAGGACTTCGAAAAGTTTGTTGGGAGGGCCCTCTGGTAGCTCGACTTCGTACACGGCCGAGAGGACAGAGGCCGCAGAGGTGAATAGAAGCACCCAAAGCTCTCGTAATTTGGCATCTTGGGTAGGCGTGAGGTTGTGGACATAGCCCGTCTCGTCGGGTGTGACTGTCATGGTGTGGGTAGAGTTCAGTGTCAGTTGTGGTGGAATGAAATTGGTTCAAGTCAAGCCAAACAATGCGTGCGTGATTTGTCTTTATCAATGGGAACCTGAACACATGAATACAAGGATCCGGATATCATCTAGGGGCTGCCGAGGCGCCCCTCTTGACCGTTTTCACGGGTCGCTTGCAGCCTCGGCGATTGCCGGTCGATCATCTGGGAGTTGTGGTCGGGGCCCCTTGACCCAGCACAATCGTGGAGAGGAGATCGTCATAGTGCGGGGAGAGCCTCCTACGGTTTAGAAACGTACGTTGCATTCTGAGATGCATATGAAAAGTGCGATTATGATTGCTGAGACGATGTATATGTCAACTCCACTAACGGCCACCTACACCATCCAATCCTCCAACTTGGTCAACTTCAAATGCATCCCCTCAATAGGCTGACTCGTCAAAGTGCCTCCGAAAGTAATCTTCTGATTCGGATCCTCTAACTCAAGCTGGAACTGTCCAAAAAGCCCCGCGACCGCACACCTAAACTCAGCCTTCGCAAAGTCCTTCCCAATACAAGCCCTCGGCCCGTGAAGGAACGTAATCTGTGCGAAATTCGTAGACGCACCACCATGTTTATTCGGCACCTGTTTGCCCTCTTTATCCGTATCAATCCACCGCTCAGGCAGGAAGTCATCTGCCGTCTCGCCCCAGAACTCATAGCTGCGATTGACCGACTGCGGGCATAGTGCAATGGTCGTGCCTTTGGGAACCCTTTTGCCGGCGACGATTGTGTCGCGGATGGCTTCGCGGCCCGTCATGGGGACTGTTGGGTAGAGACGGAGGACTTCCTGGATTACGCCATTTAGGTAGGGCATTCCCTCCAGGTCTTGCCAGGAGACGGACGCGTCGGGAGACGGGATTGTGGCGCGGATTTCCTGACGAAGTTTTTCCTGGATGTGCGGTTCTTTGCTGAGGTGGTAGCAGCACCAGGTTAAGGCGCCGGCTGTTGTTTCGTGCTAGATACTGTTAGTTTTGTATTCTCGGAGAGCGTAAAAAGACTTACACCAGCAGCAAGGATCGTAAGCATCTGATCGACGAGCTCACTATCACTGAACTCCCCGCCTCGCATCATCGTTCCCAGAATATCACCCTCGGCAGGCTCTTTTTCGCTCTTCTCGCGTGCAAGCTGCGCTCGCTTTTCCACGAGGATATCATGAAACACCCGTCGCAAATATCTCACTCTCCTCGGGAGAGTGATGTTCGCCTTGCAGGGGATGAGTTTCACCATCCACTGGGGAAAGAGCAGCGAAGCACCGAAAAGAACAAGCAAATCAGCCGAGGGCTTGAGGATCGCTGTATAATTCTGCGAAACTGGATCATTCTCATTCTCAAGAGACTGGAAGTCGCGGCCTATAGCAGCCGGACCGATGATATCAAGCGTCAATCGACTACATCCATTAGCTCTCCGTTCCGATTATCGCGATGAAAGATACTTACTTAGCCCAACCCCCAATTTCAAGAACCCCCATCGCTCCATCAGATCGCGTACCCGGCTCCGGATGAAGTCTAATTTCCTTCTCAAGCTGCTTCAGAAAAAGTTGCGTCTTGCTCCACATAAGCGGATACATGGCGCGGATATTCCTAATAGTAAACGCAGGCGTAACAGCCTTGCGCTGAGCACGGTGCGCATCACCCTCGGAAAGAATAAGCCCGTATCCAAGGCCGCGTGCGAGGAAAGCGCGTCCACCGGGCGGTTTGACGAAGTCGTAGCTGTTCGTGTTCAGAACATCCATTAACGCTCGATGGTTGGTTGCCATCAGGAAGCTGTAGTTCAGGGCTTCGCGGAAGTGAATAAGGCCTTCATTTGGGATTGTGCGGAGCCAGTTTACGCTTATTTGGCCTCGCGGGTGGCGCATGAAGACCTTGGCTCCGATTAGGGGTCCCTGGATATATTAGTCGGGGTTGTCGTTATGGTAAGGGGTACGTACATGGACTGTCGGTAGGTGCCGCAGGGGGTTAACGAAGAATGGATATATGAACACGTTCCATACTGCCAGTATGACGAAGTTGATTGAGAATGCATAGAGGAATATAGTCGCTGGTCGCTCCGGGCTCAGGCGGGAAGCGATTACCAGGAGGGTCTCGATGACCGTGGAGGGGATCAAAAGGAGTATACTGTCTTTCGCACTAGCCATATTGAATTGCTCGTGCTCCAAGTTGTTTAGATCGGTTTTCTCTTCGCCGCAATACTCCGGTGAGATTTATATAAGTACTACGACCGGGGCTCACATGTCTCCAGATACGACAATGATGTATTAAATTCCAGATGTGGTGATCAACAAAATAGCCAGATTTACATTATTCATAACTCGTAGTAGCCAATGGGTACAGGTCGTTCGATCTCACATGCAGAACACCAGGGTCCGCTTCAAATGCGGGGATGGTCTCTAGCGCGTCCCAACAATTTCTGCCTCTGATTTTAAAGTTCTGGGGATGTCATGGGGATTAAGCGACGCTGGGGGATCTTCACATGTGAGTCCATCAGTGCGTACTGCTTACTGTCTTTGGAATGCAGGGCGAGCGAACCAGAGTTGGTCTAATGTGTGGAAGACTTGCCCGTTCGGGAATATCTGGTGCACATCGGTGATACTTCGGGCTTCGGTCTTATGGACTGCTCTTCTTCTCTCATTGTGCTTTACTTCAGAAGACATCATAATCTACTTTTGCTGATTATCGTGAATTTCATGTGCCCAGGTTACATGAGTGACTTGGTGAATTGGCTTGGTTCGATGTCTTTGACTTCAAATGTTCTGTGTAGACTTCACCCACGGGTGCGAATTTCACATAAGACCGAACTTGATTCTGAAATCAAGAGGATATTATGGTGGAATCATTAAATTGAATCATTCGCTGCCTTGAACGCAGCGATATTTGTACATAACATCATGCAATATGGACACGTCAAGCATCATCACTCTAGAGCCGCCCGTGGGCAAACAGCTGGCTCGAAGATGCAAATAGCAAATGGCTTTAGATATGCAAACATAAACAGTCCCTTATTTCGGGTTATACTTTTCCTTCCAGATCCTATCGATCCTGTTAGCCAACTACCATCTCATCATATGAAAGAACCACGAGATAAACGTACCATGAATTCCCAACAGTCGGACCTCCAGCCTCCTCGGCAAGTCTAAGATATTTGGCTGCCTTGAACTGTGACTCACGGATCAGCAATGGTTCAACAACCTCGAACAGTCTATCCATACCTTATCCTTCTTCCCGCCAAAGCCCTCGAGATAGCACCAAGCGACCTGGTCCATAGCGTCCGTATCTCCCAGGTTCGCTGCCGTCTCGTAATACTGCCGAGCCGCAAAGGGGTCTTTGGTGACTCCCCAGCCATTGCGGAAACAATTTGCAAGCTCAAATATGGCGAGAACTAGCTCGCCTTTGGCAACACCGCCTTTCTTCATGCCCGCGCGTAGTGCCTCGGACTCAACGGCCGCTGAGTTTGATGCTGCAGCCGATAGGTAGGTCACTGCTTGTGTTTCATCTTTGGCGCAGCCCCATCCATGTCTGTTTCAGATTAGCATATTAAACAAAGGTTTGAGAGATGATGGTCTTACCGAAGGGCCAGTCCATACAAAACCTGGCTTAGAGGATTATTTGCGCCGTTGGGATCAGCCAGCTGCCCAAACATTTGAGTTGATCGCTCCAAATCTAGACGATAATCAGTACCAGCGCATATCAAATTCGAATAGCTTCAACTTACCTCCGGACTCATGCAACCGAATCGCCTCTTGGATATTAGTCTACAAGCAATTAGCAACTTACCCACAGAATCACAAATCTAGACAAAACTTACATCGGCCTGCGAGCCCACAACATCTCCCTTACTAGAACTCCTCGACCTCCCCTTCTCCCCCACCAAATCCCCCTCCGACCCTCTCGGTGACAACTGCCCAAACTGCGGATTCTGCTGAACGAGCACCGTAGCCCTCCTCTCCCACTGCTCCTCCCGCTCCTCCTTATTATCCTGCTCGTCTAAGATCTGCGGCAGATCCGCGGGGATATTCGCAGACGAGTTCCGCGAGTTACTCCGACTGCGCCGGCCATCCAGGTGCAAGAGGTGCGAGAGGCGACGTTCGCGGGTGCGGGGCGGGGACGAGCTGGAGGGAGAGGAGCGGTGGAGGAATGAGAAGCTGCGGCGCGGTGTTGAGAAAGATGGACGGCTTTGATCTGGGGAGACTGGGGAGATTGGATGGAATTCGGAGTGGTGGGTTGGTGGTGTTATGACTTCTTGGGTAAAGGTGTCGGAGCGCAAGAAGGTTATCTCGGGCGTTGGCGGGGTGTTTGGGATTGATTGTGGCACGTCTTGGGACGGCTTCTCTGTGCTCAGCTCATCACGTCTGTGGAGGATGTTTCGTAGAGATGGCATCTTGCGATGTCAGATTGCAGATATGCGATGCGACGTGATATGCAGCGATGCGATGCGGAGGCGGGGAGATGAGGGGTTCGTCTCGGATGGAGAAGGACTAGAGCGCTGGATGCAATGCAATTTTGAGATGGAGGAAAAAAATGCCAGAATAAATTATGAGAGTCAAGAATAGAAACGTTGTAGCGGGGGCTGTGTAGCCGCAGCTGAGACGCCCGATTCTTGGGTCAGGCGGCTACGCTAAATGAAGGCGCTTAGATTGGTCATGGAAACAGTTGCCTTGGATACATTAATATATTACAGGTAGAACAAGGAACTAATGACGACTGTATACTCGTGGTGGCCCCATAGATAAGATTGCACGTCCCACATGTGGCTGTCTGCATCGGTCCCTGCGTCTTTAGCGTGGCCACATTGGACTTCATCAGGCATTTCAGGACTTCCGAGTAATCTATGAATATTTATCCAGGCATATCCCCGGGGAGATAGCTTGGGCGCTAGGCACCTACGGAAGAATGGCAGAGACGATATTATAGTATCCCGCCCGCTCTTCCATTCCCAGCAACCCAGGGGCTGGACGCCTCCACTACGCTAGGATCAACGGAGCTCAAGCATATCACCCGTACAAGCAAAAGAAGTCGGTTCGAACCCAAGTCACCTGTATAAGGTTGTAATCAAAATGGTATTGCAATTCTAACTCAGCAGATGCAACTAGCCCCTATAGTTTTGTACACAATGGCAACAGCCGACGGAGCCACCGGTGTCCATTTACTGAGCCTTAGCAGCCATGATGCCTGTTGACGATTAGTACAAAGTCATTAAGCTATAATAAGAGATGGAAACTCACGCTCAACATCGGCAACGCTCTGCTGAAGGATCTGCTGCAGAACCTTGGGGTTCTCAAGCTCCTTCTGGATCTTGCCAATGATGGACTCGGCAAGCTCGCGCTGCTGGCGCTGCTTGACCTGGCTCTCGTAGCGAACCCAGGAGTCGAGAACCTGCTTGGCCTCGTGGGCCAGAGCGGTGCGCTGCTCGAGCTCGTAGGCCTGAGACTCCAGCTGGGCGGTTTCCTGCAGAAACAAAGTCAGGCCACGATATTCCCAGAATTAACATCCGAATGAAGATGATCCTACCTTGGAAACAGCGAACAGCTGCTTGGTAACATCGACAACACCGGACATCTGGGAGACGTTGTCAATGCGCTGCTGGACGGCGTTGGTGTGGTCGGCACGGGCAGCGTTCAGGATGTCCTTGTGCTTCTGGACCTGGCCCTCAGCCCACTCGCGGTATGCAGGGCCACCGTACTTGGCAACGGCGGTGAAGACGGAGAGCAGACAGAAGGCGGCGACGGTCTCCTCGTTCATCACGTAGAGCTCGTTGCTGATGGCGGCGATGGACAGACCAGCGGCGGCGGACAGGGTGGCGGTCTTGGACACCAGCGAGTTACCGGGGACGGCGTTCAGGATGGACTGAGCCTTCTTCTCGGGGGCCTCGGCGGGGACGTTGGAGGCCGCACAGGTCGAGGTCAGGACAGAGACGGCAGGGACGCGGGCAGCGATGGTCGGCCGCAGCCGGGCGGCGCCTAAGGGGTAGAGTCAGCAATTGGAATGGAACAAGTCGAATCGTCGAGGTCGGGTGCAGCGTACCAACGGCACTCTTAGCGAGACGCGAAGCCATTGTTGGAGATGAGAGATGTCTTGAATATGTGAGGGTGAACCGAAGAGGAGACTTGAAGTCGGAACGGCTAGGACGGGCTTGCAAACACTAACCCTTTGTGGACTAGCGCGGTAGTGCGGAAAAACCCGGATCCGAACTTCCAAAAATCGCAGCCGAGAAAAAAGTAACAAGTTCCGAGATCACGCCAGCGACTTTGTTTTTGCGCCCAAAATGCCTGCGCCGGTTGAGCTGTCCAGCTCCAAGAAGCGCAAGAGCTCCAAGAATGGTGCCCCCTCGTCCAAGCGCCGTGCAGTCGCTGAAGAGGACGGTTTCGCCGAGACCTTGTCTACGATTGAAAAGCTCGAGAACCAAATTGCGGAGTCGCGCAAATACTACAACAATATTGCGACCCTGATCTCGATGCTAAATGTCGAAAAGTCTGCCAAGAAGCCCGAGCTTGCCGTGGCGGTATCTCTATGCCGAGTGTTCAGCAGATTGATTGCCGCGGGCAACTTTGTCGATTCGAGTCGTGCGGCCGAAAACGAGAAGATTGTGGTGGCATGGCTGAAGGAGCGGGCCTTGGAATACCAGCGGGCTTTGATGGCGATCATGCGTGAGGCCGATACAGCCTCTCAGGTCACTGCTCTGACCCTCGCCATGCGCCTCGTGAAAGAGCGCATTACACACATCCCGGGTGCGGAGCACAATATTTGGGCTACTCTGTTCAAGGATATCTTCGAGGCTGTCGTTGAGGCCCAGGATGGTCAGGACTTGCAGACCGAATTTGTCACCAAGTTCGTGAAGGAGTACGAGGACGTTAGATACCACTTCTATGTGCAAGCATCGTAAGTATCAATTTTGGGAGAATGGTACACAAGATACTAACCTCAAATAGGGAATACGCGGAGATTCGCCGAAGCTCCGATACCCTCGAGACCCTTATCTCGCTCCTCTCGACATGCGACGACGTTCCTAGCGAGAACCACGAATTTGAGACCTTCTTGGTGGAGCCCGCAACCACCAACAAGCGTATGCTGTCTGTGAACGCCCACAAGAAGCGAGCGCAGGAAGCATGGCTAGCCATTCTTCGGAACAACCTTTCGCAGGCGCAGCGAAAGTCCCTCTTGCGCATCATGGTGCACACCATCGAGCCGTGGTTCAGCCGGCCAGAACTCCTGATGGACTTCTTGACGGACTCATACAACGTGGGCGGTGCAACCTCCCTCCTCGCCCTTTCCGGTCTCTTCTACCTCATCCAACACAAGAACCTTGACTACCCACAATTCTATACAAAACTCTACTCTCTTCTGGACGCGGATCTCCTCCACTCCAAACACCGCTCTCGCTTCTTCCGCCTTCTGAACACCTTCCTCTCCTCCACCCATCTTCCCGCCTCTCTCGTCGCCAGCTTCCTCAAGCGCCTCTCCCGCCTGGCGCTGAACGCCCCTCCATCCGCCATCGTGGTCATCGTTCCCTTCATGTACAATCTGTTCAAGAGCCACCCCACTTGCACTTTCATGATGCACCGCGAGATCCGGGATAAGGAGCTAGCAGCCGATATCGAGGCTCGGGGAATGGACGACCCCTTCGATATGACCGAGTTGGATCCCCTGCACACCAACGCCATTGAAAGCAGTCTGTGGGAGATCGAGACTCTGCAGTCACACTACCACCCCAACGTCGCGGCTATTGCCCGTATCATCTCGGAGCAGTTCACGAAGCAGGCGTATAACTTGGAGGATTTCCTGGACCACACATACCAGGGCATGTTGCAGGGAGAGCTCGGCACTGGCGAGAAGCCACTCCGGAAACCGCCTGTTGTGGAATACCAGATTCCCAAGCGTATTTTCACAGATCGCATGTTGGAGGAAGATGGCGGCGTGGACTCCGGCCCGGGCAGCTTCATGCGTGGGTTGTGGGACTTTTCCTAATTGATTTTGCATATACTCCATCAGTTAAACTACATTGGCGTTTGAAGATTCTGTACAAAATTTCTATTGCCGTGACATGCCAGTCATGAAAAGAAAGAAACTATCTAAAGGTATCTACCAAAATAAACGCCGATCCCGAGGGAATAAACAACGAGCGTAGAACCAGTCAGTAGCCCACCTCAACAAACCAATTATCCACCCAACTCCCTACTCCGGGCCGTCAGCTCACACCTAAGCTAACCTCGCGAAATCCAGTTGATAATTCCCAACCGGCCGAAACGAAGGCGGAACGCGATAATGCTGCGCATTATGCAGAAGAACAGTCACTCTGCGTTGATCCAACGTCGGATCATACTGAAACCAAGGCCTGGGCTCAGGCTCCTCCAACGGCAAAACGATAGCCGTATGTCCATCAGACAGATTATGCGGGTAATAATCGCAGACTAGATCCAGACTGAAAATGCCACGCTTCATATCCGTCAACTTGGTCTCGTCAATCACCAGGTACGTCGCATTCTGGATATTGGCACGCATCTTTTCCATGACGCGAGATGCTTTGCGACGACGGCGCTCGCGTGCCCAGAACGCGTGTTCTTCGATTATTTCCAGTTCCCAGACGATTTGTGCCTCCGTTGCTGCGAATCGAACGGAGTTTCGGATTACATTTAGCATCGTGTGGAGGCGCGTTGCCGTGTTGTGGAAGAGGGTTTCGATTCTGCGTTGGGCCTGTCTGACGAAGCTCGTAATCACTTGAAGTGTTTCGTACGTGTACATTGAGTTCCAAAAAGAGAACCAGATGGAGGATCCTACGCGGGAGCCGGTCATGCGGCTTAGTTCAAGGGTTGTTACCATGTTGTGGCAGTCTGTGATCGAGGCCAGGGCTGCGGTGCGGCAGTGTTCGAGAGACTCTCGACGGCGCGAGGCTAGGAGTTCACAGTTTGCCTCTGGGTTGAGCAGGGGGTTCGATGAGTGCGATGTTGCGTTGTAGTAGCGCAGATGACGGCTTGAGCTTGAGGAGAGATGGGCTCGCGTTGAGCGTGGAGATAAGACTGTTGATGATGAGTTGGTATAGCTGAGTGAGGATCCATGTGAGTGGGTAGGTCCAGAGGATGGTCCGTAGGATGAAGACGAGGTTGAACCAGGGTCAGTGTCTGGTTCTGGTGTCTCGGATGTTTCTCGATGGAATTCGGGCATCGCTGTGGATAAAGAAAATACTTGGCTTTGACAAGATGTGATCCGTAGTGAGTGTATAGTTCAATGAGAGACTTTGAATTAGCAATAACAGGTGTGCTTGAATGAGTGTGTCTGGTAATTTAGAAACATGAAGCTCGAGTTGACATCGAGTCGTAGTTGTGGTTGAGGAAACTGCTAGCCAGATTCTCCTATTGTCGTGATAGGAAGGAGAACGGACTTTGCTAACAAGCTGTCTGATCAGTTTGCAACAACTTCATCTTATGCAGATGGATTTCTGCAATGTCAAGCTCGTCGGCCATCATGGCTCGGTGCCCAATGCTTATTGACACGACAGAGTCTGAAATCAACATCAACAGAGTATGGAATTGACTCGTCGATCGTTGATCAGCGTCACGCGACCTAGCTCTTAAGCTTGAGACACTCTATCGCATTTGGAAGGAAGAATTCTCCTTTCCAGCTTCCGAGGACAGTGCGGGTGTCAACGGCGCCCTTGCGGATTATATCGTCGACCTAGCTCTGTGACCTCAGCAACGTTCACTACTGTCAGGAAACCCCGGCCCCCCCTTGGTATGGAGCCTTAGGGCCAAGCTTATCCTAAGAAATGTACGCAGAAATGCTTTTCCGGTGAAATGAATTGGTACGGTGCTGTCCTCCGCCTTGATTCTCGGCCAAACAGTTCGGGAAGGGATGGCATGTTCCACCAAGCCATTCAACGACTATCATTTCTGGGCACGAGTCAGAACTATTCGGTCCACTGATAATATTTCTGGAAATTGTGAAGCTGTCAAGTCTGAGATGCTGATGTGGTCATAAAAACGGTCGGCAGGTCCTCCATCACATCACAGCCTCATCAACTTCCAAACGGTTATACATTCTCGGTCTACTGTGGGGAAGAATCTCGACTGTTTACTGAAGACATTCCCCAGATAATTGGGTGGAAATACTTCCCACATCACCGAGATGGTGCTTAACTGGCCCCGGAATGTCGCATTCCCTTCAGGCGCTCGTAGTATCAACATTGAACATCCACACGCAAAATGTCTCGCCAAATTTGCGGGGCTTGGCGAGGCCACAGGGATTCTGGCAAGAGGATAAGAATCGTCGTACGCCACTGGTATCCGGGCTTTTTGATTTTATCGGTCTTTGCTCGTCGACAACTATACACGGCACTTATACTTCTACTTTCTTTAATATCCCATCTCTACTTCATTCGCTCTTTTTAGCAACCATGCATTTCAACAGTGTCCTCGCCGTGTCGGCTACTCTCTTTGCCCTGGGTCTCGCTGCCGACCCTTTGGCCTTTACCAGCTGGCCCAAGGACGTCCAGGCCGGCAAGCCCGTCACTCTAACGTGGGCCGGTGCCGTTCCCGACCAGGTACAATGAATAACACAATTGTATGCGCCTGCAGCCGCTGACCATCGATAGCCCGTTACTCTGACTCTCCGTAAGGGATCCGCCGGTGACCTGAGCGATGTCGAGGTCATCACCGCCGAGGCCAAGAACGGCGCTTTCACCTGGACTCCCGGTGACAACGTCAAGGAGGGCGAGACCTATGCTTTCCAGGTCAGCCAGGGTGGCCAACGCAACTATTCTGCCCTGCTCAAGGCCGGTCCCCAAGTTCCCAACGCCTCGGATAAGCAGACCGGAACTACTGCAACCGGTGCCACTTCCACCGGGACCAGCACGGGCACTACCACCGAGGCTCCTCAGACCACCGGCACCAGCAGCAAGCCCCTGATCAGCTCCGCTGCCTCTGGCACCCCCTCCAGCAGCCCCGCCTCTACCTCCGTGGTGAGCAGCACCGTCACTGCCGAAGGTCCCCTGATGACGGACGAAGAGACCAAGGGAAAGAAGGCCAAATCCAGCGCCGGTGCCCAGAACGCTGCTTCTTCACTCAAGTACTCCATGGAGCTTGTCAGTGGTGCTCTCGGTCTGCTGGTCTACCTTGTCCAGTAAATATGAGGGTAAATTGGTTGAATGTATGAGCAAGTCACTCGTTTCTTTAAAATCATCACCAGGACCTTCGTGTATATATATACCCAATACCCCTTGATATCCTTGATAGGTGGCTTTTGGCTCGGGCGTTCAAAGGTTGGAGGTAATCAAACTATTTCATAGTTCAAAGATGTTGTCCCGAGGATAACGATGTTTTGCATTCATACGTAGGGGATTAGCGGCGCGAGTGGAGTGGCGTTCCTGACCGAAAGTCAATGATTCGCGGATCCCGTGGAACGAAGCTCCATCAACCATCAACCTCCCTTTAACATCGCCTTTGCTCCAAACTAAGACCTACAACCCGCATGACCTGGATCCTTCTATTAATGCGTTCTGTACTACCTATTCTTTTGCGTTCTGCTATCCGTGCCACGTGAAGCCCGGAACTCATCGCGACCTCAGATGAGCCTCGGCGATGATTAAGCGTCGAAATAAAGCAGCAACCTCCCATTTGGCCCAGTTGCGATTTAACAGTGGTATGCGGCCCTCTGATCATTTCCATTACTGCCCTGTCTCTGCCTGCGCTTCCTTCTTATCCCGGCCCACCGCAATTGTATTTCCGAAAACAGCGAGCCCCGGCCGTCAACATGGCGAGTCTGGGGCGTGCCATGCGGCGATTCACCTCACGCTCGCGTCTCGATGTCTTTACTGACTCGGTTTCTCTGATTTCTGCAGATGCACCACAAGTCAATCTTCCACATGTGGACACTCAATTGAACATGCATCAATTCAACGGCTTTTTCGAAGACGGATCCACGGCCGCCGACGGCCTCAGAGGTCGGCCTCCTACATTTCTTACTTATTCCCCCCTTACTCATTCAGCACCGTATAGATTCCCACAGTTCTCCCTCCCAACCCCCGAACGCACCCGCAAGTCCCGAATCGAATACCGAAGCTCCAACGGAATGGTCGGCCGTCGGCCACGCAGCTGCCACTGGCAAGTCCGGGCGGGTGATTCATAACCTCCAAGAGGAAATTGCGCGCCTTACCCGAGAGTGCAGCTTGTACCGCTCGCGTGCGGAGGAAACACAACGGTCCAACGAAACCCTTAAGATCCAGGTTCAGAACATGACCGAACGACTCCGGAATATGGAGCAAGTCAACGAAACCAACCTCAATTCCATTGCACGCAAGGATAGGAAGGTGGAAGAGCTGCGGATCGAGCTGAATAACGAGAGGACCAAGCGACAGGATGCCGAGGCCAATGCCAGCAAGACCAACCAGACGATGCAGGAGGAGCGCGAGAATCACAACCGCGAACAAGCTAAGACGCAGGAAATCGCCAAATACCACGAGACACAGTACGAAGTATTGGCGAGCACAACCAAGCGCGACAAAGCAGACCTCAGCAAACGATTCAAGGCACTCTGCACCGAGCTGCAGACCCTGGCAGAAGCGCACAGAACTCAACATGTGTCCCACGACCGACTGGACGTTATTTCCGAGCAAAAGAACCGCGAAATCGACAACCTGAAGGAAACGAACGAGAAACTCCTGGCTCGCCACGCCGACTACAAGACATATAAGGACCAAGAGCTACGCGGTGAGATCGAGCGCACTCACGCCAATAATGATAATATCGAGGATACTCTCGCTGCCCTCAAGGAGGTCCAAGCACAAATGAGATGGGCAATCCAGATCAACGATATGGAGAAAGCGAGAAACGAGAAGAAGGAGAAGAAAGAAGGCAAATAATGACAAAGGTACTTGCCTTCATCCCATTGTACTAGTCAACCCATTCTAACCTTTCTACCAGTCTCATCCTCCACCTCCGCCGATCACTCAACACTCACCTCCCCAGCTCTCGAACATGTACCCATTCCTTGCACACATTCTATTCATATTCCCCCATTCGCGATGCATGGCGTTCCGGAAGCGCAGATACCAATCACAAGACTCGGTCTTGATTCTTTAATTCCTAGAGCATCGCGTTGTTACCCCCTGTTAGACCTGATGTGATGATGACCACTGCATGTATTGCATTCTGAAGACCACTGAGCACGATCGACGGCGGTGCCTCGACGTGTAGTGTCTGTTTGTTTCTATTGATCCCGTTGTATTTTGTATTTTCGGGGATTCACATGGGCTACTCCAGAAGTCGAGATAGCTTGAATGCATTTATTGAACACTATATTATTCTGGGCAGAGGCGAAATAGTAAGAGTAGGCATTCACTGATGCAGAGAGGCTAGATATCACTCCCTGTTAAACCCTACCTCGCCTGGTATCTCTCGCTTTCGGCCACCGCCCGGTGCATGATGGTAGCTCCACGGGGATCTTGTCGCGCTTCTTCTCGACCTCTCCAAGTCGCTCCGTAGTCTGTTCTCTAAACCGCTGGGAAACGCGCATTAGAACTTCCTCACTTTATATTAGTAGAGTAATAAACAAAACTCTCATATCTGTATTAGCGGGCCTCCCAGCTTCATAAAGAACCAGTTTAGTAAAGTCGTTGAATAGTCTTCCTTTGACCCCGGCGAGAAGTGATACGAGGCATATCGCGATATATCCGTCAGTCACTATCCGGAGTTGCTCTAGGATGACCTTCATTTAGGTAACAACAACCAACAGTTCATATATTTATTTACGATATCAAGTCTTTCAACCCGTCAATACATACACTCTGAGTCTATATCCAACGACTAAAACCTCCAAACCTTCGCCCCGGTGGCTAAAAAGCCGCTCATCCGATCGAGCTTTGACCCAGCGGATCGTCAGGGTCAGTGGGGCCGCAAGGAAACCACTCTATTGCATCCCTACAGAACTACGTGAACCAAGCGAGAACCCCTTGCATAAAAACCTCATAGTCTCCCGATGAATTCTATTCAGCCCAGAAAATGTATTTAGTCTCCGACTTTCCCGGGGTTGAGCCATTGATAGAGCAGTCCAGACTCCGACCCACGTGCCGATAGATATAGCTAGGATTGGCAGATCGGCCGAGATAAAGGCCAAGAAAACCCCCGGGATCACAGCGTCACTCAGCTCCCTTTTCTCAGGGGATATTCCTCCATTTCTTCCTATCGAACATTTGAAGCCTGGAGGCTGTTACTGCCACAGCGATGAAACCGACTCTCCTCCTCCTGGCCATCTGGGCCGCGTTCGCGAATGCCGCCGCTATTGATCTCTTATCGGCGGTTTGGAGCTATGGGTCTTGTCTTCCTGGTACGTTATCGTCTGGGTGAATTTGTTGGAGGGGAAAGGAGACGGCTAATATTCCTTGTGTTTTTGCAGAAGGCTCAAAGTGCAAGCCTATCAATAATTCACAGCCTTGCTGCGAGGGCCTGCAATGCTGGCCGGGGAATCCGCTCGGGGGCGCGTCAATAGGGTTCTATTGTACGGTGCCGGGGAAGAGATCGATATGACGGAGATGACTGGGATATTTTGTACATGCTTTATGAATTGTTTCTGGGACTTGGGGGTTTGGCTTGATCATTTGGGGAGTTTTATTCACTGGCGAAGGCGCGGTCTGAGCGTATCTGAAAGATTTCAAGCATTTTCTATTCTAAGTTGATGCATCAGAAGCTATGTAAGATAGAACCACAATCGTAAACACTTTCAGTCCTCTTCCTCCGGCGCATCATCCACGCCTCGAAGCCACGCCCCGCGAGCATCGACAGCGGCCTTGCGCACGTCTCGCTTGGGGTCATCCAAGACTGCACGAAGAGAACGCAGAACTTGGGTCTTTTCAGGCAGAAGCGGGGAAATCGACGGCGGTGGGCGTGCGTTTGATCCTGCGTCGGCGGGAGTCTGCTTTGTGGCGAGGAGGTAAAGGCACTTGAGAGCGTCGGCACGAAGACGAGGCGTGTTTACTGCGCTTGATTTGTTCTTGGCTTGAGTGGTTTTGAGAAGTCTCTCGACGAGGCTGTGGACGTGTCCGCACTGGTCGATCACGCCTACGCCGTTGTCGCGGATGATTACGGCGAGGGTATCGAGTGTCGCTGCGCGGACAGCGACGGAGTCGAGGGTTTGAAGGTCGAGAGATTGGAGGAGCAGGGGGAGTAGGGTTGGAAGTTCGGGCATGACCAGTGCCGTGCTGATGGTAGAGAGGATGCCGGCGAGGGCTGTTAGATGGGCCGGTTTGATGTGGTCTGCTTTGGTCTGGGGTTCGTCGGCGTTGCCGGCGATGTTGACTTCACGGATGCGAGACGAAATCATGGGGACGACTGTGGTGAAGACGCGCTGCTTGGAGAGCAGGCGAATTGTGGCACCGTTCGTCGCAGAGAGGACATCATCGTCACTGAGAAGAATGGAGAAACCGCGGGCTGTTGCGGCGCTGGTTTGCTGGTCTGGGGAGGAGAGCAAGCCCAGGAGAGAAGTAAGAATATGAGTGGTTGTCGGAGCGAGGCGAAGCACCAAGGCCTTTGAGAGCCAGAAGACGGTTCGAATAGTGCCGGGGCTGAGGATACCTTTTCCAGAGACCAGACCGTCGAATGCTGTTTCGGCAATGTGCAAGTCCTGCTTTGAAAGGAACTTGTTAACAAGTAGGGCCAGTTGGCGCAGGAAAGCGAGATGGGTGGCCGGCTCTGTGTCCTCAGAGACAGAGCGCATCACCACATCTTGAATCAAGCCGGAGACATCGGGAGTTGCAAACGGAATGCGGTTCGCGCAGTCCTTGGAAAGGCCAGCGAGCAGGTAGGTTGACACAATGGCTGTGCGCTCTTGGTCAGCAGTCGCGCCTTGGGAGAATGGCACGGGCGAAAAGTCGTCCGGCAAGGCAAAGAGACTGTATACATTCTCTGCGGCTTGTTCCTGCTTTTGAATCGATACGGATCGGACCAGGAGGTTGCAAAGGCGACCAAGAGTGTCGAGGATAGTAGCATCATTGAGAACGCGGTTCTTAGCCTTCCCGGAAGCCGCCTCAGAAACGCTGCGGCAAAGCCCAACCACAATCTTGTCAAAGTACAGATCCACATTGGGATCTACCTTCATATCTCTCTGCTGCATGACATAGAGAAGAGTCAACAAAATGGCCCGAGGGTATCCTACAGAGCCAGGTTGCTCTTTTTGAAGCAGAATAGACAATTTGCTGAAAAGACGACGGAACAATGTTTCGAAGATATCCCTCTCAACGCTGATCTGGGCCAGAGTGTCCAGAGTTGATAGATATGCTGTGTTCATGCCGTCATCCTCATCCGGCAAGGTTGCCACGAAGGCAGGGAAAGTAATGTCCATGATAAGCCTGGGCTTGTGTTTGGAAATTTCTGCAAGCGCGGCAATCGCTTCCTTTTTCAAGTCATCCCGGCCAACTGATTTCTCTTGGAGAAGTATCTCATCCAGGTATTGCACGAAAAGACCGATCTCATTGTCCTGGAAGAAACCACGCAGAGTGGACAGGCGGAGAAATCCCTTCAAAGCAGTAACCCGGAAAGAGACCTCTTCTTTAGCAGCACCCATCAAGGCTTGACCCAAGACATCCGAGAACTGATCCTTGAACTCAAGCAGTGGGTTTTCAAAAGCGACCTCGGCTCCACGGGTTGTCCACTTTCCAAAGATTTGGATGGCAGACTCGAACAAAACAGATAATGTTTCCAAGAGACCTCGTTGCTTGACAATTCCATCTGCTTCTTGGTAAATTGTGAAAATCGGAGCGACAACAGTCTGCACGAGGAGTGTGAAAGCGGGCACTGAAGAGGATGACAGCGAAGCGAGAATCTGCTGTGCGGGTTTCGCCTGCTTCTGTTGAGGCTCTTGCAATTGTTCGTTGCATTCTTTGGTGATAGGCTTCAGGTACTGGGCCAGAGGAAGATCTTGCGAGATTTCAGTGACGCCTTCTGAAAGCCGCTGCGCAATTCCTTGCAGGGCAGTCAGAGACAACTCCGAGAGGAATTCTTCCTGGACATTGAGGATCTCGAATTTCAGAACCTCCCAAATGGTGATCGAATACCGGGACACAGTGTCTGGATCATATGAGTGGACACAGGCAATCAAAGTATTGAGTGCATCTTTCTGCGAGGATATTAGACACAATTCATCAAAACCCATCAAACAAGGAGCTTACCTTGACATTTGGGGAGGTCGAGTCCAGCTTATCAAGCAAAGCCGGAATAGCCTGCGGAGCAAAGAGTCTGTTTGAAGAGATGCAATCCTGTAGTCGGCCCTTCAAGTCTTGTGCAGTAATTCCGTATGGGTCATTTGGTGGCGGCCGGAATGTGATCGGGAAGTAGTTATATACCGAGTCGAACAAGAGCTGCTCGAATTAGCGATCCTATTCGATTCCAGTCAAATAAAGTCTTACCTCGACATGGTTTGTGATCTCCCACTCCACCATGACTACCTTGAGAATGGAGAAGACCATCATCAGGTTCCGGGGGTCCTTCTCCCCTGTCATAAGATCCACGATTCCGACGAGAGATGTGTCGCCCATTTCAAGAAGCGCTTTTTTCAATGTCAGTCTCATGTCCGATTGAAAAAGAAGCGTTGATAGAGAAATAAAGTCGCAAACCCACCCTTGCGATGATTCGACATCAAGTCATTGAGCAATTGATAGACTTGGAATCGCTGTGATTGGGACCGAGATTGTAGGTCCTGGAAATTGGAGAATAAGCTATGGAAATGTCAGTACCGTCTCAGAACTATGCCTCGTCTCTCTGCCATCACGGCAAAGCCACAATACACAGGGAACACAGATCAAGGTGTACATACGCTTGCGCAGTCTCGGCAGCCATTTCCTTGGTAAAACGATCCAATGCCTGCAGTGTTTGCAAACCCGCAACCGCACCTCCATCCTCAATCCGATCCCCAAAGAACGTCGTCAGTACCTGGATCTGTTGTCTAGACAGGAACCGGGGCGATAGCGACTTGATAACGGAGGTAAGGAAGGAGACAGCCTTTCCGCGCAGAATTGGGTCTTCATCGTTGATATATTCGCCGAGCAGCTGCACAATTTCAATCAGGGTGGTTTTCTTGCTTTCGACATCTGTATAACACTCGGTTAGAGCCATCGTATGTTGTGAGTGCGGGGCGGAATTACCCTGGGCAACGCTTTCGGCGATGCGCTTGGCTTCTTCCTTGTCGTGTTCCACCACGAGCATAAATGTCTGGAGAGCCGACATGTTGCCAATTAACCGGCCACACGAGCCAAAGCGAGTGAGAGCAGTGCGTAAAGGTCAACCTCCCCGCCGTCCAATTTCTCGAGGCCCTTATCGATAACAGTCAGGTGATTGGTCGCTCCGCATCACGTGCTACCTTGCGTCATGGCGGGCGATGGGCATACCTGCGCTTACAATGTGAGATACGTTCAAGATGAAAGACTCCAGAGTCATCAAGCCTCTTGTTTTACTGTTAACACTTATCAGCTCGACGGCTGCTCTGTGGGGATTTTCATCTCCTGTCAACACCCGTCAACAACCCCTCAAAGCTCTCCCGGATCAGCAATCAGTCATGGATAAGCTCATCCCCGATATCCTCAAGCCGCAGACTGTAGCGCCAAAAGAGGATCTATCAGGCCAAGCAGACGGGCCCATAATCTCAGATGTTCTTCCCAAGACCAAGGGAATCAATATCTTCGCCCAGATGACTCGGGATTTCGAGCCGATCGCTTCTCGCCTGAATGACCCATCGAAGAACATAACCGTCCTCGCGCCGCGTAACAGCGTTATCCAGGCATTGCCTCGCAAGCCATGGGAGGATCCGGCGGATTATAGCAAATTTGGGGAAGTGGAGGCATATGAAGGACAGGAGGGACAGGATCGAGCAAAGCGCAACCTGCAGAAGTTCGCGGAAGCTCACCTTATCCCTGCGAGTCCGTGGAGAGCTGGGGAAGAGGTTGAGACACTTGGAGGGGAGAAGCTCAAGTGGGAAAAGAAGGGTGATAAGATTTTCGTACGTTACTTTGCTGTTGATCACAGGTCTGCTGAAGCTAATTGATATCAGATTCAACCCGGCAACGTCGAAGTGGATAGTGTTGCGGAGAAAGTCTCCAACGGCGAGGTCTGGGTTTTGAACGGCGTAATCAACTACCGTTGAACACAGGGTTAGCTATAATTTACGAGATGATGATTGAATTATCCATTCGGAAACCTGTTACAAATTGTAGATTGATTCGAGGTGACAGCTCTTGAAGACATCACAGATTTTATTGTCTATCAGGGCCAGCAATGCCTTATCCGGCTATATATACACTGACACTAAGCTCATAACTCCGCTCAAAGAGCAATTACTTCACGCAGTAGCGAAATTCTGCAGGACTCGTTCCTCCACTCCGTCGAGAATGCAGAAGTGCTCCATGACCTCCAAGTTCTCCGCCTCGCTCAAAAACAGCTTGTCAGGGTCTTGGCCGGGCTGCATGGGGTTCATCATGGCAGCGGGGTTGGCCATGCCCATCTGCTGGGCCATCTGGTTGGCAGCTGAGAGAGGATTAGTGATGATTGACGCAATGATAGAACTAAAACACAAGACTCACCGTTATCACTGCCCAGAATAAAGCCAAACACAGACTGCAAGCCCATGAGGTTGAGGAAGTACCACGACAGACTGGACACCCATCTCACATCCAGGTCCCTGGTCATGACACCGGACTGCAGCATCGACTTGAAGCGGATGGTCAAAGGGAAAGGCAATTTCACTGCAACAAGTCAGCCGGGATTCTTCCCAAAGCATCTAGGCGGGCACATACAGATCACGAAGCCCGAAAAGAAGGCATTGATCCAGCTCATGATCAAGGTCTGCGGGATCATCATCATCATATTGCCCTTCAGCATTCCCATCATAGCCTCCATTCCCTGAGGATCAGTCATCGGGTTCGCCGGCGGCTGGCCACGATTGTTGGGATCCTTCAAGAACGCGCCACTCCGGAAGCCCGAGACCATGTAGTTCTTCCGCGCCTCGAAGGCTTCACGGTCGAGGACGGCAAAAGCGTGGTTGCGGAGATTTACACCTCGGAGCAGGGCGTGGCGTTCGCGCGATTCGGCAAGGGTGGAGGGTGACTTCGGGGGTGTGTTCATTAGGACAGTCGCATAGTGACGTAGGATTCCGGTCAGGATCTATCGCGGAGGGGTTAGATTTGACTTTTTTTGGCAAGTTGGAGGGAATTGAGGCTGGTGACCGTACCATAACCACAGTGATAGGGAACAGGATCCAGTAACTGTGCAGTAGAGATTAGCTAGGCTTGGCCGCATGCCTTGGAGGGAATCTCACAAGAGAGCCGGATCCCGGAGGATAGTCTGCTCAACTCCTTGGACTGCCATGGTGGATGGAAGACCAGTAGACTGAAAGAGAGTAGCTGTCGGGTGCAATGACAGAGCCCCAACGATATCTCCGAGCGGGTGCTGGTGCGGAGGCAAGGATGATGAAGGCTGAAGGAGGTGGTTGAGGGTTGTGGCGCGGGCGGTCATTGGCCCGTTAGCTCCAGCTCCGACGCAACTGTGTCCTCGCAATAAACACGACTTCACCACGTTCACATTTCTACCAGCTCAACAAGACAAGAAGTGCAACCAGGACTACCGTTCTGGTATTCAACTTGCAACATGGCTTCCAACAAGGTGCCCGTCTACTCCACCAACGGTCAGTAACCCTCGCCCTACTCCTTCATATGTCCTGCGCGCTCTCAAAGCAATCACCAATTACTCGGTCCTAGCTAACGTTCATTCGACTGCAAGACCTCAAGTCAACTAGCGACGATGCCTTGCTTCCCTACCTGGCCAATCTCCCTGCACCCTACACCTTCGCGATAGACAACACCAAGAGCAATATCCGCTTCCTGCTTGGATACAGCGCCGTCGCAATCGCAGGTTTCACATTCTACGCAGACCGTAAATTAGGCTGGGAGGCGACTACCTCGCCATGGATTATCGCCGCGGTCGCCTCGTACTTTATCCTCAACAGCGCACTCACGTTTTGGATTTGGGCCGTCGAGGCTGGGGAGGTGTTTAGTGGAAAGCGCAAAACCGGAGAAACCGTATGTGCTGAATTGCTGCTTATTACTTTGCCAGACCCAGTTTCATGGGCAATTTGCTTACCATATCTACAGATCTCCATTTCCTCGTCTGTCGTGAAGCACAGCGTCCCATATAAGTTGCATGTGGTTTACAAGTCTCCCACTGGAAAGGTCCTCCAGGACAAGCGCTTCGAGGCACCATTTACTACGTGGTTCTCAAAAGACGGCGTGTTCCACCCTGAGCCGTTCCGCCGCTGGTTGGCCAGTGAGGTTGATGTGTTGAGGTTGGCAGCCAAGGAGACCGAAAAGAAGACTGGCGGAATTGCTGATGTTGTTCCGCCGCCCGGCGAGAGCAGCAAGCGAAGCGGGTAGTCTGTTTGGCCTCTGATATTGAGATTATTATATGAGTCTGGAATCGGTATCATGATGAAGGAGAAAAAGGCATCTGATAATGCCAAGTCGGCGTTGCATATCATAGTCATTGCGGAATTCATGATCGTTAAGCCATTATTGAAGAAGTTCCTCAAGACGCTCGAGCTCAAACTCCCCCTCGCGGCCACTCGCCTCAAGCCCCAAAAACCCAGGCGCGCACCGTTCAATATCTCTTGCCCAAGCCTCTCTGCTCCCCCAACCAGCAAACCTTGACGCATCACCTTTTTCAATCCCTTCCAGAATATCGAGAATGGGAGAACGAACATCCAGTCTACGTGTGAATATTAGCCATAAGTTAACCCGCACGTGCGATACAAAGCGTTCGCTTTCGGTCAATAGAAGCGCAGGAAGTAAAACATACGGATCATTCATATGTTCAGAACCACCGATATCCTCCTCAATAATACGCTCAAGGCCAAGGCCCTGTCCATAGTGAAAGGCAATCACTTCTCCCAGATTAAACGGTCTCCGCAGCGCAGAGAGCAGAGACTGTCCATTAGGTTGGAACTGAAGAAGCATGAGACGTCCCGTGTCGAGACCGGCTTGATCGATAACAAACCAGAGCTTGTTCGACAAATTATGGAACAGCACGGAGCCAGTGCGGGCCATAGAGACCATGCGGAAATCCGCACCCTGCAGATATAACGCTGCTAGTAGGTCTTGGGGAGCAACCTCTAGATTGGAATCGGCGGCGACGAATGTCGGAATTTGTGGGTGCGGGCCAAGGCCGGCCTTTGCGTGGCTGAATGGATGGCCACCTGTGCCGCCTGCGTCCAGGTACAGCATAATGAGGATCTTGATCAGATGGGTGTAGTTGGTTGGATGGGTGTCCTTGTTTACGGGAGCCAAGCAGATGAATCTCTTTTCGAGTATTGGTGATAGTGATTCGATGGCTGGTGGGTCTGATATCTGAGATGATGCTCGGAGATCATAGGACTAGTAATGTTTGAACTGGGATAAGTATGCTTATGTCTTAAAAATTGAGAATGAGATGTGCATTACACACATCGCGAAAGCTTTGGTCGGCTGTAGCCCATCTCTCGATGAGATTGCGTCGCTGACGGAGGTCATCCTCGGCGTCTGGCAGAGGGGTCCATTCTTTCTGTAATTTATGAGCGAGTCTAGTTACTTGGGCACTAAGAGGGATAAAGAAGAGGTCATACCGTTATAAATTGCAACCAGCCCTTGATTTCGTCGCGAATCGATTCCTCTGATAAATCTCCGACGGGGTGATACCGGACACTGGCCGGGATGCTACCCTGCTCGATCGGTACTAACTGAGACATCAGTCTTGGAGCCCTCCGTGTGAACGGAGTGAATGAGGAAGCAAGTTGCGATCCTAGTTTACAAGGGCGTGGACGTCTCCCGACCCCACTTGGAGGGAGCCCCGGAGACTAGCACGGAACCCGTGATCATTGCCACAAAAACGAATGGTTGACAAGTATCCGAGAATGATGCAAATGGCGCAAAGATACTTTTACCTTATCCAGAAATCGTGTCTTAATTTTGGAATCTGTCAGCTTCTTTGGGGGTATAAGCCCTTCTACAAAAGTATCAATGGAAAGGTGAAGGAAGACGGGAAATCTCCATATATAGTCAAGAAAGGCTAAAAACAATATTCTATACTCAAATTTTCACATAACACCTCATCACATCCGTCACTTCAAGTTCAATAGCTGCATTTTAAACAGACTCGATAGTGCCGGGACGCTCCGTAGCCGCAGCGGGCTTGACATCGTCCAACCGGCGGTTCTGGTTGAGTCTCTGTGAAACGGTCAGACTGTGAATATGGATGATCTAGGCCGAGGGAAGCGAACCAGCAGATTACGGAGCAGGCAAACAATAGTGACCTTGCCGATCGAGGGAACGAAGATAGAGGCCTTCTCCTTGACCTCAGGGCCGAAATTCTAGAAAAACACGTTAGCAGAAAGTCAAGTAAAACCAATGATTCTTCACGCACCTTCTCACTCGAGAAGTTGACACACACAGCACCCTCACGAAGCAGGCTGGTATCAAACTTGTACTTATCACCAGGAACACCGGAGATAACAACGTCGCAAAGCGGCGCAACATCCTTCAGCGTGGCACCCTCCATTTCATGAATTTCATGACGATGCTTCTTGAGCCCCTCACCACGAGTAAACTTTTGCACGCCAGTGATATCAACACTGTACACACAGGCGCCATCATTAGCCAGCAGTGCAGCCAGCGGGCGGCCAACAACCTCAGACCGGTTAACAACGCAGACAGTGTGACCGAACAGACGGTTTCCGGAGGGCAAGACAGTGTTGTAGATATTGAGGTACTCGAGGATCTTGACGATGGCCAGCGGGGTGCAAGGCAGGATGCACTTCTGGCGCTTGGTCTCGGGGTCCAGGTAGCGGATGTTTTGGTACATGTTGAAGATGTAGCGATGGCTGAGACCCTCGACGTCTTTGGAAACATCGACAATCTGCTGCAGATATTGGTCCTGACGGTTGTTGAAGATCGGGTAGTAGACGATGATGCCGTCGACGTCGTTGTCAGTGTTGGCGGCTAGGATGGCACCTTCGATATCGTCGCGGGAGACTTCGCGGAGGGTGTACTTGAAGCCACTATCGAGGGGAGAGTCAGCATTGTTTTAATTATGGTCTTCATCGCTCTATACACTACTTCGTTCGAAGCTATATGGACGAGGGGCAAGTACGAATCATATATGCAACCCCACTACGCCCCGCGCGAGTAATTGAGACAACGAATCAGGACAAACTTGAAGACTCACTTTTCCTCACAGGTCTTCTGCGTCCACTGCGCATACATCAATGCCGCAGGGTCATTGTTAGCCAGGAAGCCAACCAAGTGCGGCGCCTTGTCGAGAGTCTTGACGCCTTCTTGGACTTCGCTGAGCAGGCCATTGGCGACGTTCTTGGCCAGCATCACCTTGCAAGAAGCGGGGCCCGAGGTTGCAGGGGCTGACATAGCGATAGATTTGTAGTTTGACGCAGAATATAGGACAATTGGGCTCGCTGTTCACGCGGGGTCTGGTGCTTAGGAGGGAAAAAGATTGTTCGCTTATCGATAAGAGATCGGGTGCCGCATTCGGCCTCATCTGCCGAGATCGCAGGTGCTCGGGATGCGGCGGTATGCCGGGTAAATTAAGCATGTGGAAATGGGGTATTCTCGAGATGAATGATAGATTTGCGTATTTTTGAAAAGGGGCGTTGCTGGAAGATGAAGAATGACTAGGTTTTATATAGGCCGTGTGTCAGGACATGGTATACAACGAATGAGGTTCCGCCTCAACCATGAATTAGCTACCAACAGAAAGGCCTTGGGATTGGTAAATGTTGAATGAGAAGGGTGGAAATTGAAATCTGTTCTATTGAGAGAATCTACAACTTTAGCTGTCTACGGTAATCCTCCTGGGCACCCCGCTTCTGCGATAGTTCTGTCTCTATTAGACATGTAAGACTTACGGGTTTGCAAGCGACAATCTACAATCTACGTTGAAAAATATTTGAACAAAAGAGATAAATTGCGGATCCAACATGGAGAGACAGAGCCAGACTGAAGAATGGCCCTCGCCCCCATCTCGCGCCCCCCAATGCGCGGAAAAATCTAAACGTACAGGATATAATCACATTTTGGCAGCCCATAGATCAGCCGAGTCCCAATTGCAAGACCGGCAGCCAAAGGGCAACAAGATCAGATTTACCCCGGACGAGTAGGACGTGTAGATTTACATCGCTACATCCAGGGCGTAATCGTGAGAATGAAGCCCAGGAGCCACCGGCACCGAGAAAAAGGGAACAAAACGAAATAATGGCCTCAAAATTGTACAAGCTATCTGGTCTATACACATAGAGTCAGGAAAACAGAACGATCGCCAAACGGTTGTGGTTAGTCGAAAGTTGTTTCTCTAGCTCACCTATGCGTTGAAAGACTTGTTGAAGGCGGAGATGGTCTCCTTCAGCTTAGCCTCGGACTCCTTGCTGACCTGGCCCTCCTTCTCGATGGTCTCCTGGATCTCGGGGTGGCTGCTCTTCAGGTGAGCGAGGAGGTCGCTCTCCCACTGGAGGATCTTGGCAACGGGGATGGTGTCGAGGAGACCGTTAACACCGGCGAAGATGAGGGGAACCATGTCGGAGACGGCCATGGGGGAGTACTGCTTCTGCTTGAGCAGCTCGGTCAGACGCTCACCACGGGCAAGGGTCTGCTTGGTGGAGGCATCAAGATCGGAACCGAACTGAGCGAAGGCAGCGACCTCACGGTACTGAGCCAAGAACAGCTTCAGGGAACCGGCGACCTGCTTCATGGCCTTGACCTGGGCGGCGGAACCGACACGGGACACGGACAGACCGACATTAATGGCGGGACGGATACCCTTGTAGAACAGCTCGGACTCCAGGAAGATCTGGCCGTCAGTGATGGAAATGACGTTGGTGGGAATGTAGGCAGACACATCACCACCCTGGGTCTCAATGATGGGCAGGGCAGTGAGCGAACCAGCACCGTGGGTCTTGTTCATCTTGGCGGCACGCTCCAGAAGACGAGAGTGGAGGTAGAAGACGTCACCGGGGTAGGCCTCACGACCGGGGGGACGGCGGAGAAGCAGGGACATCTGACGGTAGGCAACGGCCTGCTTGGACAGGTCATCGTAGATGATGACGGAGTGACGGCCGTTGTCACGGAACCACTCACCCATGGCGCAGCCAGTGAAGGGAGCAATGTACTGCAGGGGAGCGGCCTCGGAGGCGGTGGCAGCGACGACGATGGAGTACTTCATGGCGTCCTGCTCCTCGAGGGTCTTGACGAGCTGAGCGACGGTGGAACGCTTCTGACCGACGGCAACGTAGATACAGTACAGCTTGGTAGCCTCGTCGTTGCCGGAGTTCCAGCGCTTCTGGTTGAGCATGGTGTCGAGAGCGACGGCAGTCTTACCGGTCTGACGGTCACCAATGATCAACTCACGCTGACCACGGCCGATGGGCACCATGGAGTCGACACACTTCATACCAGTCTGGACGGGCTGGTTGACGGACTGACGGGGCAGAATGCCGGGGGCCTTGAGCTGGGCACGGCGCTTCTCCTTGGTGTTCAGGGGGCCCTTGCCGTCAATGGGGTTACCCAGAGCGTCGACAACACGGCCGAGGAGCTCAGGGCCGACGGGGACATCGACCTATAGGACGTTATTAGTATAAGCTGTCAGACAGCGGAGTGGAAGAACCCAATATCAAAGATGGACTTCAACCACAAGGGGGAGGGGAGAACAGGGGTGACATACAATCTCGCCGGTACGCTTGACGGTCTCACCCTCCTTGACGAGACGGTCGGAACCGAAGAGCACAACACCGACCTGGCCGGCCTCGAGGTTCATGCACATACCCTTGACACCGGAGGCGAACCTGTTGTCGTGTTAGATTACCGAGTTGGGAAATGCCAAGACATTGGGGTGCACGTACTCAACAAGCTCCTCAGCCTGGACGTTGGTCATACCGTGGACACGGGCGATACCATCACTGTTCGAATTCTCGATTAGTCTCTAGTTCGTTGCATTGTCGTACGGTGATAGTTGCAGGCCCGTTTGACGAGATTGCATCCGAGAATCGAATTTTTCTCTTGCGACCCTAGCGGAATTGACGTACCCGACCGACAGAACACGACCGGTCTCGGCGAGACCGGCCTCCTCCTGAACACCACGGATGCGCTGCTCCAGAATGGAGGAGACCTCGGTGGGCTGGGCCTTGGCCTCGGAGGCGTAGGAACGGACCTGCTTGGAGGCGCCGGAGATGGGGCCGGGGACAGCCGCGCGGACCTGGGGATGAAAAACTTGTCAGCGACGAGGTCATTGGGGTAACGGTCGACCAGGCTATCCTCAATGGGTAGGCAGAGGGTTGTGAAGGGATCCGAGGACCAATCGAGCTCGAATTCGAGATGGAAGAAGTCGGGTGACGGTGGACGAGGATGGCTAGGACGGGGATGGACTCACCGAGGCGACGCGGCCGGTGGCCTGGACGGCCGCAACGGAGCGGCTGGACTGCCGCAGAGCGTTCCTGAACATTGTGAAGGAGGTTCAGAGGATGGGAGGATGAATTCTCTGAAGGAGAGATGTAATTGGGGAGAGGAGATCGGGAAGGGAGGAGAAGGTGTGAGTGGGAAGGAGAGCTTTGTCGTCGGGGGCAGGCCAGGATTCTCAGGACTCGCGCTAAGCCCCTTCGGACACTGGCTTCTCCGATGTGGCCCGTCTCCACGCTGGCCATTCTCTTGTTGCTACTCTGTGCCACACTCGGCCGTACATGTATACTACGATTTTTCATGCGGTGTCTTCCCTTTCCAGCTCTCTAATTTGACTCCAAAAATTCCCATCCCTCGTGGTTGGGGCTGACGACTGTGGGCGACCTGGGCTCCGAAGCGGGCCAGCCCTTCCCGTTTTTTTCTCTTCTCGGGTCTGCGGGTTCCCTGGTCAAGTGATTCGCTTAGCTAATGCGTTTCGTCAGGGCAACCGGAGCTGTAGAACTGTATATTCGGACCCTGTTTGAACTACTCGGGTACCTTGAGCTACCTTATGATAGTTCGAGTATTATTGTTGTTACCTCTATCTGCTATAGCAGACCACAACATGACCCCCGGGTCAGCCCGTCCCTGAATGCGCTAAAGGACGTGCATTGAGCCGATACCCGAGATTCACCTCGTGCCAATCCGCCAGGTATTTGGAGGCATGACATATCATATCAATCAAGAGCCCACAGAAAAGTCCGTTTCAAGACATGAGAACGCGATTTCCCCAACCATAGCCGAGCCAAAAACGAAGACGATCCAATATCCTCATCAATGTCCTCATCAATACTGCCGATCACTCATTTCGCCTTGCCCTTTTGCTGTTGCTCCTGACGGAATTTGGCAATCTCCTTCTCCACGTTCTTATCGAACCGTTCTTTCAGCTCTGGGCGGTATCCAAAGAAGAACAGAATCTCCATCCACACGAATAACGGGGCAAGCAGCAAAGCCTGGACGAGGTTATCGAGCAACGCCGGCGCCCGTCCCTCGAATTTACCGTGTCCGACAAATTGTGCCAGCCAGGACACGACGTGAATGCCGGCGGCCCAGTAGTTCACGATCATTCCGTAGTGTCCGAGGAGGTAGTTTCCACATGCTGCTGAGCCGATCACCAGCGGTGCGATCAGCCCGCCTGCCACGGGTTCAAGGAGTACGTAGAAGATGGTGTATATGAAAGCCCCGATCGTTCCGGCATTAGCGGGAAGGTATTCGAAGGAGAGGGGATCGGGCGCGCTGAACAGCGGTGGGCAGTTGCATGCCTAGGATTCAACTGTTAATGATCGGGCTTGCGAAGAGGTCGTGCCAGCTTACCAGGATGATTCCGGTGAACAGCAAGACCGGAACACACGTAATGTGGATTGCGACGTTCACCTATCTTATCCATCAGTATATGCTCCCATCACCCGTCAAAGCGAGGGCGCTGAGGGTTCCGTACAGGGTTGTTGTGGTAAGCTCCATACTGCGGAAGTTAGCCATAGTCCCAGGTAGTCGGGAGACTCGGAGACTCACGAAGATCAGCTGTTTTTCGAGGTTGAGCGCCATGTTGAAGTGATCGCTGAAGTAACAGGGCAAGGGCAAAGTGGGTGCTTGAGACAACTTGTTGAGGGGTGGAGGCGTGAGGCTACATCATCAGGTATACGGTCGCGCTAAGTGGTGCAATGCGTCGCCGTTGACCGTCATGTGCTTGGGCCGAGGATGTGTTTCTGCATGGTACGGCCGGCCCGGTGCAGTGGCAGTGACTGTAATTTTGCGTACTACGTTGAAACCACAAGCAATACATAGGACTAAATACGTTTTACGCTCTGTAGATACCTGCATCGGTCTTTTCATATGCTTCGTAATCAATGGACTCTTCCCAGCTACGGTTGATTGAGAACATGCTGTTAGGCCTTGATGCATACGGAGTATCAGCAGAGAACACACCCCCAATTCGAGAACCATTCAATTTATATAGTACTACGTACTATAAATAACTAACTAGGTCGAGTGTTTTTGCAATGGATTAAGTTTGAAATGAATAGAAAGGAAGAGCCTGTAACGCGTGAGTGAAAATACTCCGTGCTAAAAAATATATAATTGGGATGGAGGTCCCATATTACGTCAAAACGAGATGGATTGACAGCAGAGTACCATTTAACATAGCAATTTACTACTGTAATTACAGTTGTGCATCTTAATTCTCAAATGAGTATACAATTCCATATCGTTTTGTAGCCCAGCTCTTTCATTGTTCACATGACCACGTGACTGACCGATGCCGAGTCCCTCATCGGCGGAGACAATCTCAGGCAGCTCCAGAAAGCGCGCAGCATCGGTGTATCTGCCTCTTATTTTCCGGCAGATACCGTACCTGCCCCCGAGTGTCATTCATTTCTCACACCTGTGCGGTCTTTAACCCTCCTTCTTGACTTGCCACGACTTTAGGTCATGTCCTAGCTGTCCCGACAACCACCCCCGACCTCAATTGACAGCAACCCTGCACCACCGGGGCGCAATTCCATTCTTGAGCCTCAGCATACCCGATACTGCATAGGAAAGAGGCTCTCAGAGCTCGACCGATATCCACCGCGAGACCGCACTTTCCGCGGGGTCAGTGCCGACCTGCCCACCGATTCCTACTACGCATTGAAGCCGATCCGTCAACCACCGCGAAGATGTTCTTTCTCAAGGAAGAGACCAAGATTATTTCTTTGCATCCGTCCTATTTCGGACCTAATATGCGGGATTACCTGGTCGCTCGACTTAATGAGGAGGAGGAAGGCCGGTGTACGGGTGATCACTTCGTGATTTGCGTGATGGACATGGTCGACATTGGCGAGGGACGGGTGATTCCGTCCAGTGGAAACGCGGAATACACCATCAAGTACCGTGCAATTATCTGGAAGCCGTTCCGGGGAGAGACCGTATGTGTTGAAGATCGGGCTTTGGGCTCTGGCTCTCAGTTCTGGTTCAGTCCCGGCTTTGAAAATGCTGTGCTGACAATAAGAATCGCTAGGTCGACGCTGTCGTTACCTCTGTGAAGCCAACCGGTATCTTCACTCTGGCTGGCCCCCTGTCCGTTTTCATAGCGCGAAAGGTATGGACGGCCAATCTGCTCTGCACGAGTCCTGTCACTGACTAGTGCGAAAGAACATCCCCGGTGATATCAAGTGGGAGCCGAATACTGTGCCTCCGCAGTACACCGATCATGCAGACCAGGTAATTGAGAAGGGAACCAGTCTGCGTCTGAAGATTCTCGGCGTCAAGCCCGATGTGGCTGCGATCAACGCCATTGGCACGATCAAAGAGGATTACCTTGGGTAGGACATGCGGTCATACATTGGGAATCTTGATGCTAACAAAGTTCTTCAACAGACCCCTGTAATGAGAAACGAGCCGCAATACATACCCACCCCTTTCACCCTACAATTTACACCCGAGGCAAGACCGCCAAAGGTGCGGCGACTCTTCACAATGCTCTTGTGAAGACGGAAAAAAAAAAACTCTTGTCAAATTGGCGCTGCTGGGAGTTTACACGGATGACGATACTTCTCCGACCTATTGCATGTGATTTTTGATTTGAGTGAGCGAAGACGGAATGGAACGCACATCCACAACAGGCCCCTTTGGGCTGTGCTTTTGTTCTAAGATTTCTCTCACATATGCGTGCCTTCACCTTCTTCGATCGGAACTGAAGAAAATGGTCCACTCGGTCCGCAGCGAGAAGATCGGCCGAAGTCTAGAGTAAGACACCGGCCGTGGTTGCACTTTTGTGCTGTGCAGGGCATCGATATGTACAATATACAACGTGAAATTAATCCGTATTTCAAGGTATAGACTCTTTTCTGTTCAGACAGCTTCACTGTAACTTCCGGTGTCCGAAAAAAGACCTAGAAAGATCGGTTATCTGTCAAAGGACGTGTGACGACATACAGTAGATGTCTAGCTGAATGACCCAATCAATTTACAAGAGGTCCCACCTAGATACAGGCCGATTTACTGCAACTATTATAGAGGTAAATATCCAATTCTTCTCAACGAATTGATCTGGAATTCAAAGCCCAAACTCTATCCGACATTCTGCCAAATAAGGAGTTGCCCGAGGGACGTGCTAAGGCTCAGTAACCGTGGCTCTGCAACTGGGGCTCAGCCGGCCGGTGAAACACTGGCGCGTTTTGCGGGTTCCCCGTGCGCGTGTTTTATTTACTATTCGCCTCGTCTGTCAAATGTTGCCCACCCAGGTCACTGGTACCTGCCGCTGTATAGAGCGGGTCGTACACATGGGAGGTATCTGATACGTCGTGTCGCGTAGCTGCAGGCAAACGGTAATACCTGAGAGTTCCTTACAGTAGCAAGGTACAGTTCATCCGATAATCGTTTTACCTTCCTCTTCACTTAGGCTCGGCCCCGTAGTTTCCCCTCGGCTTGTTTGTTTCATTTCCTTCCCCCCCCCCTGATATCTTTCCGTCTCCTCTTTTCTTCTCCCAACTTCCCTTGCATTTGTCCTGCAACCCTGGGAACTGTCATCATGACTTACCTCAAGGACAGCTACAAGAAGTTCCTAAACAACAGCGGAGATGCGCCATTGGCCGCCAATGTGTCGCTGATCTATGTCCCCACTACCACGCGCATCGACGGCGCCGACGCGGTCAAGAACCATGTGTCGCGCCACGCGAGAATCGTCAAAAAGACGTCTGAGCAAGTCATCAATGCCATCGAGAGCTCCGACGCGTTGTGTTTGGATATCGAGGTCACCCTGACGTTCGTTGAGGGCGGTGGTGCCTATCTCCCCGCGATGGACGATAATTTCCTGATGGATAGGGTCGCAACTATCCCCACGGTCAGTTCCCCGTGACCGCATTGGCCAGTCTGTCCAAAAGTACGATCCATGCTAATGCAGCATCCTGCAGCTCCACATCGTCCAATTCAACGCCGAACAACAGATCCAGCAGGTTCGGATCTACTGGGACCAGGCCTCACTTCTCAAGGCTGTCGAGGTCATCGGTAAGAGCGGCCGCGCCTGGCCCATTCGCGAGGGCAAAGATCAGACCCGCCTGCTCAAGAATGCCGCGACTGCGAAATTCGATGCCCCGTCTCTGGCCCCCTCCCAGAGCAATAACCTGCCTCCGCGACCTGCCTCGCCGGGCAAGCGACACATCAAGGACCCCTATGCCGCGGACTCCCTTTTCGATCTCCTGTTCCCCAACAAGGAAGAGGCCCCCGCTTTGAGCGAAGAGGAAATCCGCAAGCCCGCTGACACTGGCAAAAGACACACCAGAGACCCCTATGCCGCGGGGTCCTTGACCGAGCTCCTCTCGCCCAGCAAGCCAGACACCTCTCAACAGGTACGCCCTTACGCCGGTGCTCAGCCGGCCGCGCGTCCATACGGTGATTTGTTTGTGGGAGCCGACGATGACGAGATGCCCGGCACACCTTCCAAGGCCGAGAGGGTCGTTGCTCCCAAGGCTGGTTCGAAGTTCCAGGGCAACCGTATTTTCCAGGACGATGACAAAGTCGAGGATCGCGCTTTCTACAAAAGTGACCCCAAGAAGTACGACCACTTCGAGATTGGGGCGGACAATGCCGATCGTGAAGTGAAGGAAGAGCCCAAGCGTGGCAAGTCGCGTCACCAGTCGCAGTGGGACTTCGGCGACTTCACCACTCCCCTGAAGCCCTCCCACCCCAAGCCAGCTGAGGAATCGCGTCCCTTTGGCTATGATACTGAAGAGACGGGTGAGTCCCCTCCAGCGAGGCCGGCTGTGCACAAGCCCCGCCGGGACGCAGACGTGCATTTCGGTATGACCGACGACGACATGGGTGGTGAAAACGACCGCATTATCAGTTCCTTCGGAAACCGCGGCAACCGTCTGTACGAGAACCGTCTGTTCGGCGAGGAGAACGGCGATTCCATCCCCAGCAAGTCAGCGTCGCAGAACGAGCCTCTGGGCGTGACTGGCAACAACGCCAGCCGAAAGAACAACTTCGACGTGCACTGGCAGATGTCCGATATCTCTCCTGCACCCAGCAAATTCGAGAGCGAGAACGTAAAAACCATGCCTGCTGACCGTGCGAAGTCGATCAAGCAAATGGAAGCGTCCTGGGATCAAGACTACGACGTATCCCCTGACCCAATCCGTCCCGCCACACACCTGCACAATCCCAAGGGACACAACCAGCCCAGCTGGACCTACGGCGACGAGTAAGCCCAGCTTCTACGAACGCCAAGTCCATGAGACACGTTCCATTACTACTACGACACCTCATGCATGGCCTATCTTAATCACGAGCAATGTGTACCGATACCCTCAACAGTCATAAACCTTCAAAAATATCTTGAAAGCGCGCTTGAGATGAATCTTCTGGCCTTGCTTACTCTCTTGTCACCCTTTACTTTTACTCTACTCGCGCCAGGCGTGCCCTCTCTTTAAGAATGTCTTCTGTGTACTTACCTGCTTTTCTCATAGCGACAATATTACGATGTTGCTATGAACGAGGCTCTCATTCTAATGGTAAATTGACCGATGCCATTTTTTGGAATTGTGCATGTCCGTAATGTGTAATGTAAGATTGGGTGGAGCGAGGTACTCATCTACTCATCCAGACATGTTTATACAGTGAGAACTACAGCATTCCACAGTATAGACGATTCAATGGTCCTCCTAGTCGCTCACTTGGTGAACAAGAGCAAATTGCCCCTAACCGGCCACAGGTTCATATTAGCAAGATGAATATATGGACGTAACGCCATGGCCTGATAGTACCACGTCGGTTTCTCGACCCGTTGTATCGAAATTAGTTCAGGCTATCTGCAGAAGTAGGCTACTAAACGTGAGGTTCCGTAGATGATTGTTGCATAAAGCACTCCGGGCAACACAAAAGACAGCTATACATAGATACGCGTTTGGAATTTAATCTACGACATCCAGATTTGTTCCGTACAATAGGAAGCAAGTCAACAAAAATAGGATAGCATTGCAATGCTTCAGAAAGCTAAGTGAATATAGGCTGAGTGCTATCTAACCAAGAATGAAAAGGTTAAAAAAGGGCCATGTCAGAGAAGAGCCAGCAAAATGTCGATTTGAAATGCCCTCTGCAGCAGGTAACCTCCTTATCGAGACCTCGCCTTCCCACACTACCTTTCCAACCACCTCTCCCATCGCCAATTCCATTCCAAAGTCAACTGTGCATAGGTCCAGAACCTCACCCAGTTTGAACTCTTTCCCAAATTCCTCCTTATCTTGTTTATCTTGTTCATCTTTGTTGATCTTCCAATCTTTCTTTATGAACTGAAATGAAACCCCAGGAAGCCTATTTAGATGTAGAACATCGTATCGGCAATGCTGGAGTTAAGTACCGCCTTACTCCTGTCCAGTATCTGCTCCTGCTTGCCATCCTCAGTGCCAGAAACACTAGCGGTAGGACTAGGATCGAACTGATCACTGAGGTAGCAGCGGGCACGGGTGCACACCAAGTCGGCGTAGTACGCAGGTGGACAGACGCTGACAGCCTTAGTTGCCCGTCCAAACAGGTAGCATAAGTTATGCGTAAGAGTCTGAAGGACATCGGCGGCACCGGGCCCGCCTACTTTGGCGGGGTTCTGGGAGTTGAAGATCTCGTCCCAGACGGTAAAGTAGTGTGCGGGGCGTGCGGTTCCTTGCAGGGCGGAGTGTGCCTGGAGGTAGAAGTCCCAGTTACGTGCTTCGGAGATTCCGCGGTCGACCACGGTGCCAGGTAGAGGATTGAGGGACCTCTCGGCTTCACCCTCGTTCGTGGCATAGAAGCGAGTGTTGTGCCGCTTGCCGACGATCACTATGGCCATGCGCGGGAGGCCCTCCTTGGTGCTGGTGTCTGGGTACATGGCTCGGCAAGCCTTTTGGAGAAGGGGAAGCTCCATGTTGATTACCATGTCATATTGGCCCTCTGACACGCCGTCACGGTATATTACGATGTTCTCGGGTAGCTTGTCCTTGTTGGCCACACGCCAGCGTTCGATGCGTGATTTGAGCAGTTCGTCCAGATCATCGACCATTTCCTGGCGCGCAGGTTGGATGCGGATATCTGCTGGCCACTGCGCAAGATCTGAATCGATGGAGGCGACGATGCCGGCTACACTGGGGGCGGACCGTGCCGAGCCGGGCGATGGGTGAGTAACATCAAGTCCCACAAGCATGGTCTTGCCATCGCCAAAGATACCGAGATCGGAAGACCGGAGAGATTGATTGGCACCGCCCATCTTGAGGTTGATTTTAAGACCAACGTTGGCGCAGTACTGCTCGTTGGCCCCGAATTCGTTTTTGTGTTTGTTCCCACGAAACCTGTCGGCCTGAACGTTGACATTTCTTACACCACAATTGACATCACAGACCTGCTTTATACAGTTGTACAGTAACGCCTCCTTGCCATGGAGGATACCCAGGATCATCTGCGGCCCGTACAGGTCTTTCAGGTATTGCACGGCCTTCTCAATAGTATCCGCGTCGTTATGACCGTTTAATACGACACGCGTTCCCGGTTCGGGACCATTGGTCTTTATGCCCATGCCTTGCAAAGACAGAGTGAGATTTCTGAGACCCGCATTTATCTCATCGTCTTTGATACTGTAGCGCTGTGAGCTAGAATCAAAGCATAGCCACGTCCATTTATTCAGGGTTGCAGGCTTGGAAAACTTGATTTGTGCCATGTTCCAGCTGCCTTTCGAGGCCTGTATCTCCTTTTTCAGGCCATAGATGATCCGCGGGGCAGTCAGCACACGGCCCTGAACGGTAATGAGCTTAGGAACCACGTTGATGCCAAAAGCGGACTATTAGACATTTAGTAGTTTCCACGTTTGACACTACCGAACAACTTTTCTTACCAGAGTTTCATTGTGCGGCTGAACAAGCCCCAGCATGTTCACACCACTTGTCACAATGGACTGCGCATTTTCCGCCGGATTTCGATTCATAACAGCGAACTTGAGCATGTTAGATGTCTGGTATGGCGAGAGCTTGCTGCCGACGGGCTGGCCAGGCGGGACCACGCAGACATCAACTGGCATATAAACGGGCTTCTGACGGGTGCCGACATTGATGACAGGAAAAGAGGGATCCACAGAAATATTGTACTCTGTATAATCAATTAGTGACGATCACTTAATCCTGGGTGCACAATACAACGGTGACTTACCCTGTTTAAAGAACTGCTCCACCGTGATGTACTTGCCCGCTTGGACCGGACCCTTGGGCGGAGGCTTCTTTCCCTTCTTGCCCTTGCCCTTGCCTTCACCACTCGCCTGGGGCTCTGCACCTGAAACACCAGAAGGACTACGAGGGGCTAAGTAGAACTGTACATCACGAGGACCAGAACCGTGATCCTTTACCTTGGGCGGGTTGGGCAGACCTCTACCATCCTGTTTGTTAGCCAGCCCGAAAATTGTCTTGTAACGTGGCGGCCGGGGATTGCCACTTTTCGTCTTGCGCTCGATGTGGTTGGCATAGATCCGCATACGTTTCAAAAATGCCTCCAGGCGGTAATTGTTGTGTCTTTCGTGGCCAGACTGCCAGTCTTCGATCACCAGGCGGAGAGGACCATCTTTGAAGCAGGCCAGGTACTTGACTTGCACGTTGAGCAGGACACGGGCCGTGGCAGCACGCACACTTATGAAGAAACCGCGCAGCACTTCAAGACCGCCGCCCAAGCTTGCCTTCTCCATAGAATCCCCTTCTATGGAGAAGTGTTTGTTGGCGCCCACGGACACAATTGATGAATGGGTCTTGGGGTGATGACCCATGATAATGTTGAGAGCGGCGATGATCTCGGGCTTGGACTCCAGCAGTGAGCTGGCATTGGTTGACGAGAGATAGTCAACCAGGTCGGATGGGCTAATCTGTCCAGTAGGCTGGCAAATGACCCTGTAAACGCGAGGGTTCTCAGGATACTCGTCCTCATGTTCGTCCTTGTACCGCACCGCAAATTCCTTGTCTTCTTTGAGCAGTTCAACACAGGAGACCAGAGTGCTGCGATAGTCCGTTGCGATTTCCCTCCTGTGTGATGGGAAGTATTCCTCCAACAGCAGACGCACGATATGTCTGGCCTTTTTGCCCACGGGTGCCTTATCCGCCTTACCCGGGCCATCTACGAGTGAAACGTGGTACCTGAACAATTGTTTGCCAACGGATGTCAAAGCAAGATAGTTGGCATAAAGTGTCACCGGTCTACCGGCAGTGCCGTATCCAGGCCGATCGGGATATTGGGCCTGGCCCGGAGACTTTTGGCGAGCAACGGCGAGGTTCTTGGCCAGCTCATTTTCGGCCTTTGCGACCTTTGCATCGGGGTGGGGGGCGGGTTGGTTCTCACTGTAGGCGATTGATGCTTAGAACCACCGCTGTAATGATGGCACATTTATCGTAGTAACTCACTTGAAGATTCTCGGGCCAGAGCTGCCGCCTCGTCCACGACCGCGAAAATCACCTCCACCACGACCTCTATCACCGCCGCGACCTCCGTAGTCGCCTCGACCGCGGTATTCACCTCGGCCTCTATTGTCACCTCGACCGCGGTAGTCACCCCGACCTCTGAAGCCACCACGGCCACTATAGTCACCAGTGTCACCTCCATGATCATCCCGGTTAGAAGGGCGGTAGGGTAAGTTCATATCTCCTCTGCCACGCCCTCGTCCCCCACCACGACTACCACGGTCACCACGATCACCACGTCCTCGCCCACGCGGGGTATCACCCATTGTGTGTAACTTTCAACGGCGACTTGTTTTTGATGATGTCACGGCGTTTGTCTTATAAAAAAAGACATTCCCGTACATGGCGTGTTCGTTGTTTGTTCTTGCATCTAGCAGCCCTCCTGGGCATGTTGTTTGCTGCGGGGAGCTCAAGTTAACGTAATCGATAAGCGATTGGGCCCTTGTAAGCCAGCCGACCACCCAAAAACACATACAGAATCCAACTTCATCTCTTAACACCAATAGCTAATCCCGACTAGATTTTGTGATCTAGTCGGAATAGTGGCTAAGTCCAAACCCTGACCGCTTTGTAGACGAGAGAGCTGGAACTCGACTCAAAAACCGCAACGTCGGCAGCCATTCTAGGCAGTTTACCTGATTACCAAGGTATCTCCGGGGCACCAGACAGGAGAGTTCATTTTCTTAACACGGAAAATACTTGTCAGCTTTGATATAGCGATTACAAATAACTGGCAATAGTTCGTTGCATGTCTTATTATCCCAAGAGAAGAGAGCCAAGCAAGAAGAGCGACCTTCTGTGGTTAACTGGCATTCACTGATGCCGTTCACTTAAGATGCCGGGTCCCTTAGACATCGACATATATACGATCTGCAATGTTAGACAAGCTATGCTACATCGTTCACAATGATCCCAACCAAATTGCTTCTCTACACAACGCTTGCTATCTCCGTTTCATACCATACATAAACCAAGTCTTCTCCAAGTGGGTTGAAGCTGCGGACCCAACTTTCCGGTGTGAGTTCTTCTTGCGAGAGATATTCTAGCGCCTAGGTTGGCTCGTCTGAAGGAAGGAGAGGCTATTCGCGGTGAGCGGGAATGACTCAGACACCGGGACACGGGACACGGCGCCGTGAGATCATCATGGTGATAAGCGCCCGAAACGGAGATAGTAGTGGATGATTAATCAACCTGTGAGATCGCAGGAACTTTATTTCTTTCTCCTCCTCATCTGCTCCATCGCAAGGGGAATAGCGACTACTGCACGCTCGCCAAGCGCCCTTCGTTGCATTTCCAACATTCTTTCTGGCCCCCATCTCCGGTTTCGCGACTTCAGCCTGATCAGCCCCTCTTGACCGCAAGCTCCAACGGCGTTGCACCTATTTTGCGCAATCGTCAGTGATTTCGCAAGAGTTTCGCCTGCTGGAAATCTCCGCAGGCTCTTTGATCAACGTGGTTACATCTGTGCGATAGCATAGAGCCTGCCCAACCAGACCAACGACGACGCGCATCGCGGCGCAAAAGGAACTTTGATAAGGGGAGGGGAAACATCGCCCCTCGAGACACTACGCGGGGTTGTTGCCTACAACAGTTCAACCGGTGAACACAGACAGGATCCCGCGAGTCGCAGTGGTCCGGAGATTTGCAGGTGCCCACAGCGATCCTGAAACATCACTTTTTCTCAAGCACTCGAGACAAAGAAAAATACAACCTTGAAAATGGCTAAAATGACGCACACACCGCCCTCTACAACCTCTTCAAGCGCCGGTGCTCAGTCGCCGGAGTTTAGAGTTATTCGGAAACGAAACCGGGTGCCATTATCGTGCGCCCCTTGTCGCCACAGGAAGTGAGTATCTGAGATAGCAGCCCTCTCACCTTGAGCTCCTGAACCTGACAGACCACAGGCTGAAATGCGACCGCACCCACCCGTGTGAGAACTGCGTCAAACGAGGCGACGCTGCCTCTTGTTCCTACGCCCAGGTCACCGGGCGCAAGAAGAACTCGCCCCAGCAGACTACACCGACTTCGCCAGATGATATGCAGAACCGGATTGATCGCTTGGAGGGCTTGGTTCTGTCGTTGATGACGAATGGCAATCAATCTGCGGGCCCGGCCGCAGCCCTGGCTGCTATCTCCGCAGATAGTAGCGCGGGAGGATCAACGGGGCTTTCCAATGAAATTGACGTCGACGGGGATGGCGAGGGTGCCCCGGAAGAGAGCGATACAGAGCAGGTGACCAAGTCCTTTGGCGTGATGAAGATGGACAACAACAAGAGCTATTACATCAGTGATGCTCACTGGGCCTCTGTATTGCACGATGTAAGTTTGGATACTCCCTGGACCGTGGGGTCACCGTTAATCATTGGGATAGATTTCGGAAGTACGGAACTTCTTCGCCACACATAAGCAGCAATTCGAGGAACAGGCAGAGAAAGTCAAGGCAGCGCGTCCTCAGACCGATGTACCAGGGTCAACGCTTCTATTTGGTGTAATGAAGCCATTGAGCCGGGCGGAAATCATGTCCACCTTACCGTCTAAATATACGACGGACCTGCTTATAGCCCGCTACTTCAACAGCTACGACCCTGCAACTCACATCCTCCATGGCCCTACATTCCAGGCACAGTACAACAAACACTGGGATGACCCCAGTCAAACCGAGCTTGTGTGGATTGCCATGCTCTTCGCCATGATGCGACTAGCGATGCTATCATACTACCGCGAAGGTGACGAGCCGCCGGAGTTCCGGGGCAAGGCCATGGATATGGCTGGATCGTTCCGAAACTCAGTCGCGCAATGTTTGACTCTGGCCGACTATACGAAATCCCATCCCTTCCTGATTGAGGCCCTTGTGTTCCATTTACATGGCGACTTCTCTCAAACTAGGGAAGCCGATATTTCGGTATGGGTCCTGTCAGGTGTGATAGCCCGTTTGGCCATGCGCCAGGGGTATCATCGTGACTCGAAGGTGTTCCCCAACGTCTCACCGTTCCAGGGCGAGATGCGACGACGGGTATGGTCGTTTGTACGGACGGCAGATCTCCTTTTCTCCTTCCAGGTTGGATTGCCGAGCATGCTGCGTGCTGCCGACAGTGACACGGAGCTGCCGCGGAATCTGTATGACGACGATTTCGATGAAGATTGCAAAGAGCTTCCCCAGCCTCGCCAACTGAGCGAGCCAACGCCCATCTCTTATCTGATCTGCAAGTCTCGTCTAACGTACGCCTTTGGCCGTGTCAATGAAGAGGCTTCGTCTGTTTCCGGCACTCCTTATGATAAGGTCATGGAAATTGATGCCGAGCTTCGCCGCGCTCGCGATTTGATTCCAGATCATTTGAAAATTCGACCAATGGAGGAGTGCCAGCTCGATCCCGTGAACCTTGTAATGTCGCGTTTCTCGGTAAGCTCTTCAACACCGCGTTTACACGTTCACCTTTGTACTAACGCCCGCAGGTTATGACCGTCTACCATAAGGCTCAATGTGTGCTTCATCGACCGTATCTCGTTCGCGCTCGGGAGAACCCTCGCTTTACATACTCCCGCCGGACGTGTATCGACTCGGCACTTGAGCTACTCGAGTTCCAGGCGATCCTTCATAACGAATCGCGACATGGGTTCTTGCGGGGTCGCCAAGTAATCTCCTCTCTTAGCTCTGCAGATTTCTTGCTGGCGGGCACGATTGTGTGCCTCGACCTTTATCAGGGATACCAGTTGCAGGCGTGTGGGCGACCGTCTGGAGATACATATACGTGGGGTCGGGAGCGGTGCGAAGAGATGTCGACTGCGATCCAACGTACGAAAGTGATTTGGGATGAGTTGCGTGACGAGAGCATGGAGGCATACAAGGCCAGCAGCGTCCTGGGTGTGATGTTGGCTAAGCTGCAAATAGCCACCCCGGGCCTTGAGAATGGCGCCGGGAACACCATGTTTGAGCCACAGGACGAGAAGCAGAATGCTGCGATGACGCTTGGGCTGCTGAGCAGCGGTATGAGCCCCATGAACCCGGGCCCACCACCCTTCTCGGATCCGATGCTCAAAATGTCGGACTCGCCAGCGCCGACCGGCTTCGGGGCCCCGGCTGAAATGCCGGGTGCTCTTTCGCCTTTCAGTAGCATGTTCGGTCAGATGCCGGACATGCAAGTGAACCTCGATTGGGTAAGTCCATCATCTCGTATGCTATGTTTCAAGCACTAATCGTTGAGCAGGATGCATGGGACACATACATCCAAAACCCCACGTTCGACACATCGAACCAGTTCTGGCCCATGATGGATCCTCAGCGACAGCCCACTCCCCAAGGAGCTGGCTTATCTCAACCACCAATTTCAAGTCCCCTCAGTACGGCGCGAGTACCACCGATGTCGAATGGCGCCGCGCCACGACCACCAAATATGTTCACCCCTCCCCTGACGAGCCCCGAAAGTGGCGGCTCATCATCAGTACCAGGCTTCACACCCATGTCACAGTCTGGTAGCACAGGCGGCGGACGGTCTTCGGGTAGCCGAGGCCTGTAGTAATGGGTTTAATACTGGTATGACATGGTGCAAGTATCTCCCTTCTTCACGCGTTCTTCACTGCAAACCATATTTTTTTTTATCTGAGACACTGGGATGGTGTCTTAGAGGGGGTTTCCAGACTGCATTTATCTGTTTATGCCGGATTATACAACTTGGGCGGGTACGGGATTCCCTGAAAAGCTTGGTCTCTTTTTTCTTCGGGTGGATTGCGCTGGTGCACCTTTTTTTTTTTTTTTTTTTTTTTTTTTTGATTTGCCTGTATAATATTGAGAATGTGCCAATATCCAGACTCCTCTCTGCTTAGGTATTGTTCCTTTAGGTCGCACGTACAAGTATTCTATCGCAGGCTGCATTGAAGTATAAGGCGCGATAACAGTCACGTGACACTTATCGACTCGGAAACTTTTCGATGCGCGAAGTCGAACTCGACGTCTTGAATCTATTCAACACTGATACCCAATAATCTCACAGGCGGCCAACTATCGGAGTAGACCCGTTGCATTCAAAATGTGAGTCACCTTTGCGCACCCTCCGAGCCCCTCACCGAATTGCAGTCTTCAAGTCCGCGCATTTCACGCTCTGGATTGGACAATCGCTGACCTGCTTCAAGGCACTCCCTTCGTCAAGCCGCATCAAGGCTCGCCTGCCCATCATTAACGACAGTGCCTGCTGTAACCTCACGGTCGCGATGTATCGCCCGGTCCCAATCCTTCTCTTCCCGCCTCTCATTACAACCCCCGTTCCGAGCCACCCTCCAAATCCGCTGGAACTCTCATAGCCCTGACAATGAACGCCGTCTTCCTGGATCTTTACAATCATCAGAGGAGGGTCCCGAAGCCCATCCTCTGGCAGGGGACGAAACAGAGCAGGTGGACAGTTCATTACCACAAGGGAAGCGCCAGGCGCGACACGAACAAGTGGATGCTTTCTCCCAGGTGCCACTCGCGAATGAAACAGTGTACATCGGAAATCTGTTTTACGATCTCACGGCCGATGATTTGAGGAAGCATATGGAGAAGTACGGAACGGTATTGAAGACGTACATCGTGCACGATGCCCGCGGGTTAAGCAAAGGGTAAGAGACCCACATACAAACTAGGCGCTCGAATTTGAAGTTCTAACACGCTACAGATTTGGCTACGTCGAATTCTCCTCGGTCGACGGAGCCTGGAACGCCATCCAGAATCTGCACATGCAGGTGCTGGAAGGCCGCCAGGTCGTCTTGCAGTACGCTCGCAGCCAGCTGAAGAAACGCACGTTTAAAACAGCACCTTCTAATACCCTTTATATCGGCGGAATCCCCTACGAATGCTCAGATCGCGACCTGCAGGACATGTTCAAGGATATTCAAAACGTCGTGGACGTGCGCATCCCCGTGGACCGCCGTTCGGGTCAGATTCGCGGCTTTGCGCACGCGGAATTCCTCAATGTCCAGTCTGCTGAAATAGCAAAGCCGCTTCTTAAAAACCTAGCGCCGTATGGCAAGCGGTTGCAGGTTCACTTTGCCGAGCACAAAAGGGTGGGTGTGATGGTCGGGGAGAGTGATCGGAATCGAGCACTGGAGGCGCACCGGGAACGGGAACGGGAAGAGAGAGAGAAAGAGTTGGAGAGAATGGAGAGTCAGATGGAAGATCGTTTCCATCGAGTACCTTAGGTACATATAAAGTGAACAGTGTTGTACGATAGATCGACAGTATAAATACACGTGACCCGCGGGGAACCTCGGCTGGCGGAAAGCGCATTAGTGAGCGATCCAAACCCCACGTCAGGGAACATCCGGGGTGCGCTCTCTCCTTCATATGACTCGGTGCTTTTTTCCGGCACTCTAACTTTACATTTCCCAACCCCAGCACAGAACACAATTCACACTTCATCATGTCGTTCCTCGGTGGCGCAGAATGCTCCACGGCGGGAAACCCTCTAACACAATTCACCAAGCACGTCCAAGATGACAAGTCACTCCAGCGAGACCGGCTCGTCGGCCGCGGCCCGGGCATGCAAGAAAGCATGCGGTCGCGGGGTATGATGGGCGGACAGGACCAGGTGAGTTGGAATGCCGACTTCATGCATTCTCCGAGACAGAGTCATACCATTGGCGGAGACTAACCGGACACCGGCAAACCGGCGCAGATGATGGACGATTTCATGCAGCAACAAGGACAGCAAATAAACGGACCCTCGCCGCAGCCCTTCGCCATGGAGCACATGCGTCGCGAGCTGGAGAACTTCCAGACCGCCCCGCCTCGCACGGGGTCGCCGGGCTGGGCCGCGGAGTTCGACGGCGGCGAGCAGGCACGCATGGAGGCTGCGTTCCCCGGGGCCCAGCAGGGCATGATGAATAATGGATCCGGGTTTACGCCTGCGGAGTTTGCTCGTTTCCAGCAGCAGAGCCGTATGGGCCAGACATCTAGCCCCCAGACCGCGGCGACCCCGCCTGTGATGGCGGGGTACCAGCGGCCGATGGGGATGGGTGGTTACATGGGTGGAATGGGCGGAATGGGAATGATGCGGCCTATGGGTATGCAGAGTCCTATGATGCAGCAGCCGACGGAGGGCCAGACACAGGATAAGGGCAAGGGCCGGATGGTGGAGTTGGATGATGAGAACTGGGAGGCGCAGTTTGCGGAGATGGAGACAGCGGGTAATGAGACCCGGACGGATGAGGAGGCCAACGCGGCCATGGAGGCGGAGCTGAATGAGCTCGACAGGTCAGTGCCCTTCTCCGATGACGCCTTTGAGTCCGTATGGGAGCGGGCCCAAGCTGAGACTGCGTCGAGCAGAAAACTGGTTGAGGAAGAAGGTGGTGATTTCGAGGTTACCGATAGCGTGCATGTGGGTGATCTCGGTGACTGGGAGGGTTTCGACAGTCTCAACACCCGGTTCCGTGACCCCCAGCTGGGCGACTACATGTTCGAGGAGGACAACGTTTACCAGTCGGTGAACAACCCATTCGAGGAGGGTGTAAAGATCATGCGCGAGGGTGGTAACCTGTCGCTGGCGGCATTGGCCTTTGAGGCTGCTGTCCAGAAAGACCCGCAGCATGTGCAGGCCTGGACGATGCTGGGTTCTGCGCAGGCGCAGAATGAGAAGGAGTTGCCAGCCATCCGGGCTCTGGAGCAAGCCCTTAAGATCGAGCCCGGTAACCTGGACGCATTGATGGGCCTGGCCGTCTCATATACCAACGAAGGCTATGATTCGACTGCCTACCGCACCCTGGAACGCTGGCTGTCGAACAAGTACCCGTCGATCATTGACCCGACCGAAGTATCCGGCGACGCCGATCTGGGCTTCACAGACCGACAGCTGCTCCATGACCGAGTAACCGAACTCTTCATCCGAGCCGCGCAGCTCTCCCCCTCCGGCGCCCAAATGGACCCTGACGTCCAAGTCGGTCTGGGCGTCCTCTTCTACTGCGCCGAAGAATACGAAAAGGCCGTCGACTGCTTCTCCGCCGCCCTGGCCTCTACCGAATCCGGCTCAACCAACCAGCAGGAACAACTGCATCTCCTTTGGAATCGCCTCGGCGCCACACTCGCCAACTCAGGCCGCTCCGAAGAAGCAATCGAAGCCTATGAGCAAGCCCTCACAATCAATCCTAACTTCGTGCGCGCCCGCTACAACCTCGGCGTCTCCTGCATCAACATCGGTTGCTATCCTGAAGCCGCACAGCACCTCCTCGGCGCTCTATCCATGCATCGCGTCGTCGAAGAAGAAGGTCGCGAGCGCGCCAAGGAGATCATCGGCGGCGGCGGCGCCCCCGACGGCCTGGACGATGAGCGTCTCGAGCGGATGTTGCATATCAGTCAGAACCAGAGCACCAATCTGTATGATACGCTGCGCCGCGTGTTTAGCCAGATGGGAAGACGTGATCTGGCGGATCAGGTGGTGTCGGGTATGGATGTGAATGTTTTCCGCAAGGAATTTGAGTTCTAGTTATATTCCCCGATGGAACTGCATTTCCTTCCCATTGTTTTCTTTTACATGGTTTCTTTCTTGTTTGTATTCATGCCGGCAGGGTCTGGCTGCATTGCTTTGGGTTTGCTGGTGGGGGATCTTTAAAGACTCGAGCAGTGGGCCTCGATTAGATATCTCATGACTGTTTCACTCTCTACCATAACTCTTGTTATCTAGTTACCTGTAGAACCTATCATAGCGAAATATTTATATGACAGGATGAAACGGAGTCGGGTTCATCAACTCATCCACAATCTTCTCTACAGCATCACATTCTCGATCCGCTTAGAGTATACTCTAGGAAAAGAACCTGCACATTCAACTCCCACATTCTCCACGAACACTAAATCGATTGACGGTGGTTTGTCCGGCCCGAATCATCATCATAAATGGATGTAAATCCGTTTAGTGAAATTGGATAGCTTATTGTACATTACGTTTTAGCTCAATATCTACCTACACCGTCATCAACATGCTGGCATTCTTATACCAGCTCAACAACGGATTCTCCCCATTCCGCGTCTCGGTATCTTCAATGTACGCCCAGCGGTTCACAAAGTCCTCATGGCTCGTGACCTGGGTCAGTTTTCCAGTCACCGCGCGGTAGACATCTTCAATGACGTTAAAGTCGGTAGGGAAGAATATATCAAAGTATCCTTGGTGAACCTGTTGGACGTATTAGCCAATATTCAAGTGATTCATGACTGGAAGAACTTACAAATGGAGTGGATACCGGCACCGTCTGCCTTTGGTACCGAGTCTGCACGACCGGCGCGTTCAACCCAGGCACCGCATCTGGCAAAGAGTTGAAATCACTGGCTACCAGTCGGTGGGCCGGGAAATATTGGTTCAATACGTCAAAGAACTGCATCAGCCGAGTAGGAATGTACTCCGGCAGAGAGTAATCTTTGCCGAATGGTGGCGCAGAGCGCAAGCCACGGAGGAGGCGCGGCCCAAGAGGACTTGGGTAAGGACGGCGTGCAGCAGCCTGGCGCACGCGCAAGAAGCGTGCCGCAACAGGATCAAGTTGGGTGTTGTAGAACTCATGGAACTCGCCGTCCGCATCAACCAGGACACCACCTTGCTGAGGAAGCTCGCTCTTGGAATCATAGCGGATAGTATCGTGTCCGAAATTATCAAACACCTCCAACGCCAAGAAGAAACAAGGCGAGTGCACATAGGTGTCCCAGTCAAAGATAGATCGGTTAACAATCTCAACGCGATCCCGGTGGCCTTTGGAATTGAGCGTATCTGTCAAGTTCTTCATCTGCAGATCCGCCAGGGCCGGTGAAATCTCAATGATCTTGAACTTGGTTCGCTGGTACACCTCGTAATCGGTATCACGGATAAAATCCAGGATATTCAACATCATCGTACCGTTACCGGCGCCCATTTCGTAGATAATTAGGTCGTGGTAGGGGTACAGCGTGAGCTTGTAATTCGACACCAGGTACCGCGCAATAGTCTCGCCGTAATACGGCCGGAAGAGTTCCGTCGGCGTATGCCACAGCTGGCGCGCGATATCAGGCTTCACCTCATCCAGAAGGTCTTCGAATTCGGTGTAGCGCTGGCCCAAGAGTCGGTGGAACGCGGGGCCGTCTTCGATGTTGTTGAAATCGAATGGTTCGCCGGGGCTGAAAATGGTTGCGTGCTTGGAGAAATAGCCGTAATGCGGGTTGTAGAGACTGTCTACAGCGACAATGTCAGGATGTGTGCTCTCGTTGAGCTGCGTTGTAGAAACTCACCGTCGACGAACTCGCGTGTCAACATTTTCACCTGCCGCGGTCGCTCGCGCCGGTTCCGCAGCTCCTTTGCAGTCACTGTTGGGTATAATTTGTACTCCTCCTCGATGTTCTTGGGGTAGTCTCCCCGTTTCGTCCAGAGCATCGCATCATCTTGTGATTTGCGCTTGGCGGGCGTACGCCGAGTCAGGAACGTGCGGGTCTGTCGAGACAGTGAAGATGGTGGATGGCGTAGTGATTGGCATGCCGGATGCCGGAAAAGCTGCCGGAACAGCTGGTTGAGGACGGGCGAGTCCATGGTGCTTGGAGCAGACCGTAGGCCGGAGACACGAAGTTCGCAGATGACGGGTGAAGCTTGGCCTCAGGCAGGAGGCACGTGCCTGAGGCGACGGGTCGTATCTTCTGCATCTCCAAGTTTCGTGGAATCTCATACGCATCTCACTGTTACAATTCCCTCCAAATAATATCTCATCTTCAATCCCACCACACCACTTCAATTCTGCTTGGAGTAACAGTTGACTGCAAGATCAAGCGGGTGGTCCGAGCGTCATATCATTCCTTGATGGACGTCCCGCCAAACTTCAATTGAGAAGAAAAGAAGGAGCAATAACTAGCACACAATGCCGGACCAATCTGCAGTGTATATTGGAACTGCATTCATTGCAGGTGTCGGTCTGGCTTTAGTATGCAAAGACGTACTGTATCCCAAACACCGCCAGGGAAAATCCAGTTCTGAAGAACCACGTTCAAATGCACTTGTCGCTCACCCAGGACCCCCAGCGATCGTGGAAGGCATTGAAGGATGTATTGGAAATACCCCACTATTCCGAATCAAGTCACTGTCAGATGCAACGGGGTGTGAGATCCTGGGCAAGGCCGAAGTATGCAAAACGCACTTGATTTGAAGACAATGATCTAATGAATGTGTTACAGTTCCTGAATGGTGCAGGACAGAGTTCGAAAGACAGAGTGGCACTTAGTATGATTGAAATGGTACATTATTTGAACATACTCCGTGCTAGCAGCGAGACTGACCACATATCAGGCCGAAGAACATGGCATCCTGACGCCCCATTCAGGCGACACCATCTACGAGGGAACATCAGGATCAACCGGCATCTCACTAGCAACACTGGCACGAGCAAAAGGCTATCTAGCTCACATGTACGCGGTCAATGCCTCTTTCAAAGATCCCCACTAACCCGGCCCCAGCTGTCTGCCCTCAGACCAAGCGATTGAAAAATCCAATCTCCTTCTAAAACTCGGCGCAATAGTCGACCGCGTACCCCCAGCACCAATCGTCGAAAAAGACAACTTTGTCAATCGCGCACGGGCACTAGCCCAGGCACACACAGCATCATCTACGACCGTATCCCTCACGGCAGAAGAAGGCGAACAGCCCGAGCAAGAAACGTTAGACCGCATGGTCCGAGGCCGTGGCTTCTTCGCTGACCAGTTCGAGAACGAAGCCAACTGGCGCGCTCATTACTACGGCACAGGACCGGAACTCTATGCCCAGTGTGAGGGAAAGATGGATGCGTTCGTTGCTGGTGCTGGGACCGGTGGGACAATCTCTGGTGTGGCGAGATATTTGAAGCCTCTGCTGCCTAACATCACTGTTGTGCTTGCGGATCCACAAGGAAGTGGTTTGTATAACCGTGTGCGATATGGTGTGATGTTTGATCTTAAGGAGAGGGAAGGTACGCGGCGCCGGCGGCAGATTGATACTATTGTTGAGGGTATTGGGATTAATCGGGTGACTGCGAACTTTGAGGCTGGGAAGGAGCTTGTTGATGATGCGGTGCGTGTAACGGATGCTCAGGCGCTGGCGATGGCGAGGTGGTTGGTTGAGAAGGATGGGATTTTCCTGGGAAGTAGCAGTGCTGTCAACTGTAAGTTTTATCTTGTATCGACCGGGTTCTTCTACTGACGTTTTCAAGGCTTCGCTGCAGTCAAGACAGCGATGAAGATGGGCCCTGGACACCGAATTGTGACGGTGCTGTCTGACTCTGGGTCGCGGCATCTGTCACGGTTCTGGGCCAAGGCCGGTGATGTGGGCGGCGCGGTTGATACGAAGCTTGAAGATGTTCTTAATGCTCAAGATGAGGACTTTCAGTAGGTTCATACAAGGTGAGATACATTGCAACTTGCTCGCGAATTCCGAACAAGATGAGATTATCTAACGGCCATCTAGGACCATCAGGTTGTTAACTTGAGACGCTTGGCCGGCGAGGCTCTGCTCGGCGTCCTGGAGCCTTGTCGACCGTAAGCTGGCCCGTTGAAGTCTATCGCGGACAACTTGGAAAATCCAGAAGCGTCGCTTTTGACAGTGTCGGAATCGTCGTCGATGAACATCTCGAAACCACGCGAAGTTTCACTATAGCTTTCTGGATCGACCTCGGGAGTCCCGGTGTCCAGCGGTCGTTTAGGAGGCCTGGAAGAATGCCCTGGCTCGTCGTCTCTTTCCTCATTCCCATCCCACTTTTCATCGTTCCACACCTCATCGCCCACCCAGAGACGAATCAACTCATACTCGATCTCTTTTCGGGAGCGACCGGGCACCTCAGCCTTGATGCCAGGCCACGAAAGGCCTTTCTTTTCCTTGATATTTTCAAGAACATCCAATTCACTCTGAGTCCAGGGAGCCGAGAGCTGCGGAGGGTTTAATCGGGTCTTATTCCAGTGGTTGTAATCCCAGTGATAAATCTGCATTATTTTGCGATTGGGCAAGAAATATTGAATCTCCCTGAAATCTTTGCGCTGGACATGTCGCAAGCGGATTATCAACCTCCCTTCATCGGGCGTCATACCAGCATACCGTCTCCTAGGCACCTTATACCTAGGTTCTGGCTTGGAGACACCCTGCACCTGGGGCTGCGCAGAAAAGCGGCATTGTAAAGGTGTATCAAGTGCCACGTTGTTTTGTGTATCATCCTGTTCCGAGTCGTCACTATCAGGACCAAAATCGGTCGCTGTATCCGATTGGTCCCGCGGAACAGCTTCCTGAGTAGGTGACCGAGTTGATTCTAAATATCGGTTTGAAGTAAAAAGCGGACCCGGTATCCGCTTTCCCCGGACGCTCGACACTCTCGAAAGCGTAGGCGAGGGCTGATATTCCTGGAGTGGGTCGTCTGATTCGTCGTCGTCGGGTATTTGGGAAAAGGACCAGTCGTGCGCCACAGGGCTTGAATGATAGTTTCGTTCCGCACGAATGCGGAGTTTGTTCGGCGACGCTTTGGGCTTCACGTCAGTGCGTGGTCGACCCGGCGGTCGACCGCGTCGCGGAATTGTCCATAACGATCCAGATCCAGGCGGAGATGACTCCCTAGTGAAGCTTGGAAGTTGCGGAGTGACAGCCACCTTGGACCGACTTTCGGCCGTAGGCGTCGAAAATAAATTTGGCAGTTCAGGGGCTTGCCAAAGAGGGTCTTTCGGGCTTGTGTCTTCGATCTCTTTCCACGTGGTTTGTTTAGGATATTCTGTATTTCCAGTGTCACAATAGGCCAGCGCTGAATCGAGTAATGAGTCGTTGCTATCCAAGTCGGATTCACTCTGGATATCATCTCGGTCATTGCTTATCGCCGGCTCATGAGCTTTGACCGGTCCTTCTGCTTTTGGATTATCTCCGTTGTCTGTACCGGTATCCTCATCTTCGTAGAGCCATGATTGTGATTCATCTCCGGCGTCGGTTTCCTCGCGCAGGCCCAGCAGATGTCCATTGTTGACCACAATCTTCCCAGTTTGTAGATCAATCTCGTCGCCGACTTCCGTAAAGTCTTTTCCGTATTTTGAAAATATGCCCTCGAAGATCGACTTGAGCTTCATGTCATTCTGCGCGCGTGCTGTCTGGAGGTCCCATTCCTCCGGCACTTCCTCCACGGAATCAGGAGAGTACGACAGGCGCGGTCGCTTTGCAAGTCTCTCCATCGCGTCGATATTGAAGTCGCCCGTGTTGGTATCCATGTTCGGGCACAATCGCGGATGACGTCCGACGCGTAGATCGGACGCGGGAACGTAAGCTGTAAACGGACTTAATGTCGCATAGCGAGGGGCTGAAAATGAGAGAAATGGCTCCGTATAATCATCGAGCAAAAGGAGCGCAGAAACCGAGCGCAAAGAGCAGGCGCGTGGGAAGGCGCAGAGGCAAAGTAGGAGTTCAAAAAACAAACGGCGTGACGTTCCCGAAGCTCCAACCTTCCAACTTCTCGACTCCCCACATCGACATCCCGACATCCCGACATCCCGACATCTCCACAATGAACTGATCGCACAACCATGTATTGCCAGAAGTGCCGAACGCCGCTGAAGCTGGATGGCTCACTGGAGTCGCTTAATCCAGCTGCGTTTGAGCTGCTCGTCAGTAAGCTTATCTTTACTCGCAGAGCTGCATGTGGATCCTAACCCAGCTCCAGACTCAACAGGCAAGACGCTTTCGGAACACGGCGCCGTATCTTCATCTACACGAGCTTCCTACCCCCCGGAGCGACGCGAGCTCTATGATCGAACCTCTCGAAATGCTACGTCGCCGGTTTACAGGAGGTCCATACCGGCCCCGCGGTCGGGAGGCCAGTCACACCCGCCGGGTATGCCGCAAGGTGATAGTGGAAACATGTCCTTTGTGATGCTTACGGAGTCGCAAATTGCGCCTTCCTCTGTGGACCCTGCCTTGCCATCTCGACCTAAGCGGGAAAGTACCGGCCAGGCCCAGGATTCTGGGCAAGAGGATGGCTCATTTGCCAACCAAGTCGAAAAGACCACCCGGCTATTTGAGATTGTTTCTGCGCGCTCAGATATAGACCATCCTATTTGTGTGGAATGCACGGAGATGTTGGTAGGAGAACTACAGAAACGACTGACGGGGGCGACGAAAGAGCGCGATGCATATATCTCATTCCTTCGGAGCTTGAATGCATCAGTCCCAACCACGGAAGAGCTAGAGGCAGCTGAAAAATCCCTCAAAGAAAGCCTGAAAGCGGAAGAAGCGGCATTTGCAGAACTTGAAACACTGGAGCGAGAAAAGGCCTCGCTGGATGACGAGATCGCCAAACTAGAAGAAGAGTCTCGCCAGCTAGATACAGACGAAGATAGCTTCTGGCGGGCTCGAAACAGCTTTTCTTTGACACTAGCAGAGTTTCAAACCGAGCGGGATGCGCTGAACATGCGCTACGACCATGACTCTCAGCAGCTGGAACGGCTGCAAAGGACGAATGTCTACAACGACGCGTTTTGCATCGGTCACGATGGATATTTCGGCACGATCAATGGACTGCGGCTGGGCCGTCTCGCTAACCCCTCAGTCGAGTGGCCGGAGATCAACGCTGCATGGGGCCAGACATGTCTGCTCCTGGCTACGATTGCAGAGCGTCTAGGGTTTCAGTTTCAGGGATATCGACTGCGGCCACTGGGGTCCACCTCGCGGGTTGACAAGATTGAGTATCCGCCGCAGCCAGCCGGCACACCTGTCAGCGAGCGGGGCTCGCCCAAGACGACGCCCTTGGACCTGTTTTCGTCCGGGGACCTTCCGCTCAATCTACCCTGGCTGCATCGCCGCTTTGACGCAGGCATGGTGGCGTTCCTCGAGTGTCTGCGCCAGCTGGGACAGTTCGTTGAAACAACCCCTGCGCCTGTGTCATCGCCCCGTCGGGGCCAGACCGGCGCCACCGCGCCGGGTTTGAGATTGCCCTATGAGATCAGACGGGATCGCATCGGTGATGCCAGCATCAAGCTGGGCTTCAACCAGAATGACGAAACTTGGACGAGGGCCTGCAAATACACGTTGACTTGCTGTAAATTCCTCCTGGCGCACGCTAGTAACGTCGCCGGTGCTGGATCCAGCAACTCCGCTGCTGTAGCTGCGGCCGCCGTCGCCGCCGCCGACCAGACCCGTCACGCAGCTCCCAGTCCGGCCAAGAAATGACCCTGAAAGGATGGGGCGATGATAACGCGATGAATTTCGTACGTCCGGTGGCTCTAGACGAAGCTCTTCTTTCTTTCGGTGATGCCGATTATTTAGCGATGACTCGATGAACTATACCCTAATGAACCAGCCCCACTTGATGAAACTTGCATATTCCAAATTAATACTAGAACAGACGAGTGATACAAACTGTGAGTTTATTGGCTCACTGCCCTTTAGTCGCCAAGCCCCCTAAACCCGAGGCACGGTGGTATCATTAGCGATTGGAAGAAGAGACTTCCCTTATGCGGAAGGCGGCCACGAGGTTTTTAGGTTTTCGCGCCACTGCCACCGTCGCTTAAATCTCACATTGATAGAACGACAGTAAACCTTATCCAATGCACTAAGGAAAGAGCAAATATAGCCAAAATAAGCGATGGTCAGATCACGAACGGGAGGGGTCAGCACTCAGCGGGAGAAGGAAGGTCTCTTGCCGAAGACAGCATGGCCAATAATGATATATCGATATGGCCAGGTGTGATGGGACGACATCCCTGCATATATCGTTTGCCGCCACAACCAGTCTCGGATCCGGTTAGCCAAGATCAATGTGGCTGGAATAGCCACCCCGAGGACGTCTAGTTCGGTTCGTCTCCTGAGTCCATGGTAAATAGGCGACTGTTGAAAGAGACGTATCTTTCACCACCCCATCCGGGAGTAACTGCAGCGTGCACTGGCCTTTGAGTACTATGTATCTTCTTTGTCTTCCATTTCGTTCCGGAATAAGCAAGAGCCATGAACTCGAGTGACCAATAAGCATGTACAACATGAGGCCCTTACTTTTCGAGCCTGGATAGGATTTGCAGATGCTAAAATTAACCACGGAACATGACTAGTGCAGAACGCAAGTCATCCAGCTCGGTTGAACTCTACTTCAAGCGGTTGATATCTCCGACCAAACATCAGCCCTATCCGCCGATGATGACAGCCGGGCACCCTTCAGGGCTGGTAAAATATGACGGCAGACCGGGGATGCCATTGCTACGGAGCTGATTGCAGAATGGTGTTGGGCAAGACCTACTTTTCGGTGATTGCCAGTGTGAAATGAATTCGCTATTTGAGGTTCTTGCCGCGTCCCGCGTAGGCACTCTGTAAAAAGGGGTCATTCCTTTCTTCATTCAGCCGCAGTAGGAAGGAGTCCGCGCCGTCTTACCGGCACACTGGCACGCTTGCAACTCACCCTTGCAGCATACATTCATACGTGTAAGGATTGCAGGGTCCGATAACCGCGATACCGTCCGCAGGCAGCCAGAAGAGACGGCGAGGTGAGGTGGATAACTAGTGAATCGAAGGGGGTGCCGTGAAGGATTTGAAACCACGGGCTCGGCAAGGATCTACAAAAGCAAACCGTTGATGTTTCACACTGCCATGCGTATGCTGCGGGCTTGATACCGAATGAGGACTATGACGGGATCCTTCACCGCGATCCCTTTCAAAGACTCGCATACTGCAATCGAAGTGATATCACAAAGTACCAACTCCATCGAGTCTAGCCCTGTCCATCCACGTCACAGTCAGCCCCCGCACGTCCATTGGCACTCATGTCGTCCATCTCCGCCCGTCATCGGATATATGCAGCGCGCTCGTGGACGGGATCCGTTCCATTCCCAACAGGGTCGCTTCTCTTAGCTTGGATTCCTGATCCGATACGCCCAGTATCGATTTCCCGTCTCGCTACATCCTAGTACCTGCATGCGATCCGAGCCGGTGAACGGTGGTCCACAGGCGGCTGATTTCTCCGTGGCTCCGGACTGCAGTGGTATTCCAGATTCACGATGCACGTTTCAGGTATCCGACCGCTGGCACTCGAGCGTTCTCACTGGACCTCGTTGCAGAAAGCGGGTGTGAACGGGAAGCTAAGAACAGCGCCCCGCATCTGGGGAACGCTCAGATCGATGCCCGTTCGAGTAGCCTCCGGAGCTAAGGCCGGGACAGCTGCCCGAGGGGACATTTGTCCTGCCTCACTCGCCACGATGCCCGGTACCTTGTACCTCGACTGATCTCGGGAGACTGGGGCCCTTCTCCCCGAGGGCGATCACTGCAGCCATCGATGCCTTGCCACCTGACATTCGCCATCTGTGCGTTCCGTTCCTTCCATGTACCAAGCGTCGGCGTCTGCTCCGGGGCCGTTAGCTCCCATCTTGCATTCGCGCCCGTCAGCGGTGCTCGAGTTACAAAGGTACAACGGTACAACAGTACGGCGCGAACCGCCTCCCCAGATCGCCGAAACGGCGTAATCGTAGCGTGAGCCAGACCCACCGGAGAGAGGCCTGTGTTTGGGGCGGAAGAGTAAGCCCCAAATCAGCGTCTCCGTGAACACGAACGACGAACCTCAAAGGGCCCCGAGCGCATAGGACAGTGCAAAGCAAAGAATGTGCGCGTGGGGAACCGTTACCTGCCGTGACCTCCCTTGATCGGCCATTTCTGCCCACATTCTGGCCGATGACACTTGTCTCTCAACGGCGAGGCATGTTCCAACCGCCGCCCTTGCTTTTTCGATTCCTATTTCTAGCGCGTTCCGCATTGGGAAAGACACGAGGGACCTGAAACGGGCAAGAGATGGAAAAAAAAGAAAATCACCTGTATCAATTTCCTTGTACGGTAAGGTGAGTGGGTCGCGGGAGGGTTGTGTTAGTGTCGGGGCAGAAACAACTGTCAGGGAAGTTTCGGGCCGCTCCCGGTTTCCATGGATCAAAGTGCAGAGTGCAGAGTGCAGGCAAGTACTGTTCTCGTGGGAGTACTCGGTACTCTTCGAGTAGAACTCACCAATCACGGTGGATCACGGAATCGCAGATAAATCAGCAGAGCAAGCACCAAGCACGATGAGGCAGCGGAAAATGCATCCAATTTGCGGCCAGTGCACTGCATGTAATAGTTCGGTTAGCCCGTACAGTAGCCCCGGGCAAAAGTACGCGATTTCAGCTCCACCCGGGATTCCTTCTTTCCTTTTGATTTGCGACTTTCCTCGTGCACGGAGGACCCGACGGCACCGGCTGGAATCGTACTTTCTCATGATTTCAAATCCCGGCTCGGAGATCTTCTCCTGCCGCCCGTGATTGCGTAACCGTCACCGTTGACGATCCATGACACCGGCAAGAGCTGCACGGTGATGGAGCCCACGCCATGTACGAGCGGCACCGCTGATTTGGCCGGGGAAGCAGGGGGTCGTGCGTCCGCGCGCCGCAGCTCGCCGCAAAGAGTAGTTGAGAGATTCCTTGGCCCCGGCCCTGGAGGATGAAGTTGCCTGGTGATCGCATTCTTCTCGGCCAGGCCGTTCATAACCTACGCTCTTCTCCTTTTCTGCTCCATCACATTTGACGTTTGGCTTCCATGATGGATCCTTTCCCTCCCATCCTGAGTCCTCAATCGCCCGTCACGCCGCCGAACAGCGTCTTCCGGCCCCGCCGATCCGATGACTGGCACGAGTATCGTGAGATCATCGAGCAACTCTACCGCACCGACCAGCTGAAGCTACGCGATGTGAAACGTATCATGGAAAGGGACTATAAGTTCTTCGCTTCGTAAACCTTCCTTTTCTTTGCTTCCGAGTTCTAGCCCTTTTTATACTTCCTCGACCCCCTCCTCCCTCATTATAATCATCAACGCCCCTCATCACCACCACCATCAACATCATCAATATCATCACTAACATTCATCAGAGAAAAGCAATACAAAGACCGTCTTGCTGCCTGGCATGTGCGAAAAAACATCAAGGCCGAAGAAGTCCACGTCATGATCCGCAAGCAGAAGAAGCGTGCCGCCCGTGGCAAACAGACTGCCTTTCGTCGCAGCGGCCAGGAAGTCGACCAGAAGCGCATCGCCCGCTTTGTCCGTCGCTACGGTTCATCCTGGAACCAGAAACGAGACAAGGATGCCGAATTACAAAGCCCCGAGCCACGTTCGTCGACCTGGATCCATTCCCGATCATATCTAACGCAACTAGCTATAGCAACCCCCTCCGATATGACCTGCTACACCCCCGAACCGGCGGAAGAAGCCTCGGTGACGCCGAGTTCTCCGCCAGACGTACAGTCTCCGTCGCGCGAGACGCCTAATTATCAAATGAATTTCGGTACGCCGTCATCAACTGGAGATCCCTATTCGGTATCATCGAACTATACTAACCCCGCCAGACCCGAATCAAATCCACACCCTCCCCGACCTCGTCATCGACGACGACTCCCCCTACTCTATGGATCTGCACTCCAACCCTTCTCACCCTCAACGACGACCTTACCACCCGACAGACCAGGTATCCCACCCGGTCACGGGTCTCCCCCACCCGGTATCACACCCAGTACCACACTCCATCGCAGCTCCAGGTCCTGTACATCCGCATCATCACCACCCCCATCACCGAGACGACGTCGACGCTCCGGGCGAGGTAGTCACGCACTCGGACGACTGGAACAGACTCGACACCTTCCAAACCCGCCTCGAGGGCCTGCAGTACACGCTCGATCGGACCATGTCCAAGTGGGCGCGTGAGCAGGATCCAAACCAAGAGATCAGTCACCATGAGGGACTGGGATTGTGATTTCCGTTTCTTGTCTTGTGTCTGTGTACATGGCTTCACCTTTTACTTTTTATTTTCCCCTCCGGAGCGTGTTTTTTGCCCCTTTTTTCTTCTTTCGTACGCATCAGACAGGGAGATCGAAAATTCATAGCTAGGGCGTTTTGCTGTTTGTTCTTTCTAGAGGGCCGGGTATGATCTTCGTTGTTTATATTAACTCATCTGTGTTTTGAGATCCCGTGTAGGTAGATGTGTCTCGGGGGATGGATTTAACTCTCAGCGTGCCGTGAATCACTTTCGACGCGATCGATCGATGTCGATGCTGTCCATCTATTTCAATCCTCTCTGCTCGCCTGTACAACACTATTCACTCACAACTACATCCCGTCGAACTCGGGTCGGCGTGCCCGGCACCACCCTCGGTCCCCACGATACCCCCAACATTTGCATTACGGAGACTGGAATCTACTCAACGCTCTCCTATCCTGTCACCGTCCAGTTGCAGCCAACCTCGCCGTCAACGCAAGCCGCGATCAACTACGTCGCCGCGATCAAGTCAACGTGCCACCCAGAGCCAACAGAACCCCAGCGACACACGATACCGGCATCGCCTGCTCAGGTCCAACAAAACGGAAAGGGTTATCCGTGTTCATGCAGCAGTGTAGCAGGGAGCTCGTCCACGAGAGCAGTCTTTGCCGAAGCAAGAGGCAATGGTATATTCTATTTCTGAGTCAACCGTGTATTACTTTCAATTACAAAGTACCTGCTCCGTTAGGAAGAAAGAGATCCCTATAATAGTCAAAGCCCAAGCATGGTGCTCTAAGTCTCTAATTCTTGCTGAAGATAAGTCAAGACGATCCACGGCACCTTCGTGGAGGGCTTTTGCCGCGACGGGATGCTCCAACAATGCTCAGATGGGACGGGGGACACCTGCAACGCGACAAAGGCTTTCCCATGGAATAACCTACGTCTACCCCAAGCCCCTGAACGTGGGAGGATACAACCGCGGAATACGAGAATGTAGACAGAAAGATTCCGTTGAAGAAAAGATGTCCATGGATCCATCCATGGATGCAATTGCACCGAGATACTAGATACATATAAAACAAAGCACGGCCCACGCTAAAACCAGTCCCAGTAAAATACTGAAAAGAAAAAAAAAACCATGAAAAAGAAAACCCAGGTCCTACCCACAAAAAGGAAAGAAGCGGATCACCCGGTAGATGGTAAAGAGATGGCAATCAGAACCACGCTCCAGGGGAATAGATTGTATAAAGAGGGGGGAGCTTTTGGTTTATCCACAGCAAAAAGTCATCCAACCCGTGCCTGTCTAATACCAGCCGCGGAAAAACCGTACGCAGTTCAAGAATAGAAAGTGCTCTTTTGGAAACTCTCCGGCGAGATGTCACCCATCTTGCCCTTGAGTTCCGGCGGCTGGTCGGCAGAAGGCTTCGAGAGGGAAGACAGGCTCTGGGTGCGGTGGTCATCACCCTTCATCGTGCTAGTGCGGGTTGCAGGCTCGCTGCCGCCGGTGATGGCCTGCTGGGCTGGTCGACGCTGGATGGTTTCCAGGTACGGACCGGGGAGGTAGCCGACGCGGCCGTCGCGGGCACGACAACGCCACCATTCCGAGGCGTTGCCTGTGGGGTCGGATTTGCTGAGGACGGCGACGATGTCGCCCTTCTTCACGGCGAGATCGATGCCGTTGCTCTCCTGTGTCTCGGGGGAGTAGTCGTACATGACGCGGCAGAAGTCCAGCTTGGCGGGGTCCAGCGAGGCATTCTCGCCGTTTGGACCGACGAGCTGCTGCCGGCGCTTCGCCTCTTCTTCTTGCGAGCGGGCGAGGGCCTTGATGAGCTTGCCCATCAGGTAGGGGAGGCCGAAGACGGCGACGAGGAACATGAAGAATGGCTTCTTGGATGGCTTGGCTGGGGCCGGGGAGCCATCGGGAAGAGTAGACGGCGCAGAGCGACCGCCCATGAAAGCTGCAAATGAAGCAGGCGTCAAAGAGGCCGCATCGGCCGGGGGAGGGCGGCCGGTGAGTTTGGCGATAAGGGTTCGGAACCACCGAATGATAGTGAAGATGCCCAGTGCCGAGCCGAGGGTGTTGCGCAGATTGCCGAATTGCTCTGCGACCGAGACCATTGCTATCGAGACAAGTCAGAATGTGCATCGCTCTCTGAAATCCGCGATAACGTACCGAAAAATGAACTGTGGGTGGCCATATACGTGCTCTCCAGCATCTGAGCAAAACCGCCGAAGGCCCCGACGATACTCTCGATCATCTGGAACGTCGCCTGCGTGCTCTGGCTGAACGAGTTGGTCAGGCTGTTCGGGTCATTGGGATCCTGCCCAGGCATGCCGCCGTACATCCCTCCCATGCCTCCATACATGCTACCCATGCCGCCGTACCCGCCGTACATCGACCCCATAGAGCCGAAGCGCGAGTAGCCACCCATGCCACCCATGCCCCCCATGCCACCGTAACCACCGTACCCTCCGTAACCTCCGTACGGACTGGATCCCAAACGCGAGGCGCCGTAGGGCGAGTAGTTAGAGGCCGTGTTGTTGACCACGGAGTTGAGGGTGTCGGGGCGGGACGGGAGAACGGGGGCGGTGGAGGATGAAGTTGCGGGGTTTTCCGCTGAGGGTGAAGTCGTAGTCATGGCAGTCGAAGTCGCTGGAGTACCAGCAGTTTGCGCCGTCGATAGTGCGTTTCCTGGGAGGAGGAGTTAGAATCCGGGGAAGACCGAGACGGAAGCGGCGCCCTCGACGGTAGGTGCACACCGTGCCGACCGCACTAGGCTGGGGACGACTCACCACCTGCGCCTGCTCTCTCCCAAGGTTTTGGCGGCGATACCGACGCCATTATCGGGTTCAGTAACCTAGCATCGAGACCCGATAGATGGAAAGGGATGGTCTGGAGAGGAGAGTGGAGGTGGAGCGATGACGGGGGAGAGGGAAAAGTGGTCGACTCGCATGTGGCCGGAGTGGAGAAGCCGAGGATGTCGGCGTTTGCCGCTCGGCGTTGATTAGCACTTTGTGCACGCCGACAAGAATACTATACTAATGTATCCCGGCGACAATAATTCTGGTTCTTTTCTCTGATTCGAATGCCATCAAATGCCAGCTCTTTTATTCCCTAAAAACCCCGACATGGCGAAATCTCTTCAGTGGCGAACCAGTACCTGGCGCCGTTTCCCGACCGCGGCAACGTCTGTGCTCGCGTTTTCCGCAGATGCTCACATCTACAAGTACAACCCAGTACACTTTATAGTCCACCCCGATAAAGGGTAGAGTCCACAGATTATATGCATTCATACCTAGATTACAGATGACGCCGCTTTAACGAGGGCGCCCAGAGTCTGACTCATTGAGTAAATTTCAATCTGGGCTTGAACTCCACGAGCCGCTCACGGTCGGTCACGTGATAGATTAACAAGGTCCACCGAGCACACTCTGAGCGCTATAGATAGCGCTCAGAGAACGCCCAGGAGAGTGGAGATTGATCAGTGGCGTCTAATGAACAGCCAGTCTATACTCAGACCATACCTAAAGGAGCAATCGGGCCCTATAATGCTGTTATTTCTTGAATTATATCTTGATGGCCTTCATTTCCCTCTATGCTCTCTTTCGAGGTCCCTATCTTCCAATTCCCACTGCCACAGCTGGCGTACTTGATGGTGATATTGAGACATTGCCCCAAAAGCACTCCCAAGGTCAATGTTTCACTGGCAAAGCGCTAGACCGAATTATAACAGGATAGAAAGTTATCCAAGCTTTTAGACACGGCGCGGCCATCGACAGGGGGGCTAGATTGTATCCGCTCGCAATTCCAGGCACGGCAATCCAATAGCTCCCCGTGATGACATCCTCAGCGCATGAGTGCGATTGACTCGTTGTATCCTCCGACGTTGGATCCTCCGAACGTTGTGACGGGAGCTAGGAATATAAACATCCTAACCAAAAGTGGGAAGCATTATTGTGGCAGTTTCTTGTCATCTAAAGAGCCATACCAAATTCTCCTGAGACTCGCTACATTATTGTCTCGATATGGGAGATGGCCAGTATTGTTTCATAAGTCGTATTTTACTGTGTGTTGTCAACATGGGAGCGACAATTGAAAGTGGGGGACGACTTGGCTAACATGAAAAGCCACAGTATTCCTTTTAATACCATTATCACCAGTACCACTGGTACCGCGCTGCCTTGGGACGTCATGCAGGCAACGAACAGAGGGAACAATACAGGTGGCTAGGTTTTGGTACAGTAGGTTCAGCCGTACCGAACACTACTGCCGCGTTCGGGCGGGGGTATATCCAAATAGCCAATTATTCCTGCCCTCTAGTCGCCTCATCCTCGATTGTTTGGAAATTATGAAAGAGCAGAATTCTAAAGCACTTAACAGATGCAGCCTCATAGACTGTGGAGCGGGATAGAGCGAATGGAGGGCATGAACACTAGACCGGCTGACAAATAGAGTTCAGACTCAAAAGTTAAAACACCGTTATTTCTATGCACCACGGTTCGAGGCTCAAGATATGATCTAGGTGAGTCGAGCCTAGACCATTAGCCACTTCATCTCGTAAAAGCATCGCCACGTCGTTCCCTTAACCAACTAGAAACCTGGGAACTTGAAAACTCACGTGGTACAATATAACTAGACGCATTCAGTCTTCGTTAAATCTACACCAAGTCAAAGACGTCACTGACGGTCTATGTCACACAACGTTTATAAAGCTAGGTAAAACTAGAAAAAATAATGAACGCCCTTGTTGTACAAGATTACATCTTTAAGCTGAAAATAAAAATGGCTACAGGAACAATCCTTCTGCTTTTTGCACTAAGTAAGACAATTATCGAAGCAGTCCGCTAGCCCTGAGATCTGACATAGTCAATATATCTAGCCTCCCCTGTTTGGTCACAAGGTCCTTTGGCCAAGCTTGCTGAGTGCACTATATGGTGTGCTCGAAATTATCCGGACCCAGCTATCACCTGTGTGCTCCCTGCGTTGCGTGGAGCAGGGCCATGTTACGTTTGTGGCCCCTTTAAAACCTCTTCATCGCAGGAATTATGCAATGGAGCTTGCAAAGATACGAGTATCGACATAAAAAATTGCGGGCAGTGCAATAAAGCTGTAGGCATTCTATAGGGTTCCCATCGCATTAGTCGCGGTCTAGGCTTACTTCAATATTAGTGTCTGGCTGGGTTATCATGCTCTTCTGGCGCTTGTCAATGCCCTAATGGAGAAGAGCTTTGCGGTACTACCTGTACCGACCTGAAGACAAGCAATGCGAACTGCGGTAAATGCGGGACTATTGTATGGTTTTCTACCCTACTTTGATTATGATCTAATAGATACTAATCCTACAGTGTCCCTCTGGGTCAATGTGCTTCTCGGGCACTTGTCAGTGCTCTGGCGGAGAAGCGCTCTGTAATAATATCTGCACAAATCTGCAGACAGATCCCAATAACTGCGGTAAATGCGGTACTACTGTATGGTTCTCTACCCTATCTTTGGTTCAATTCATGGCCTAATATATACTAATCTTACAGTGTCCGTCTGGCTTAATATGCTCCTCGGGCACTTGTCAGTGCTCCGGCGGAGAAGCGCTCTGCAATAATATCTGCACAAATCTGGAGACAGACCCCAATAACTGCGGTAAATGCGGTACTGTTGTATGGTTTTCTACCCTACGTCAATTATGATCTAATAGATACTAATCCTGCAGTGTCCGCCCGACTCAACATGCTCCTTGGGCACTTGTCAGTGCTCCAGCGGAGAACAGATCTGCAGTAATATGTGCATAAATCCACAGACAGACCCCAATAACTGTGGTGACTGCGGATTTATGGTATGATTCTCCATCCTACTTTGATTATGAGCTTATAGATACTAATCCTACAGTGTCCGTCTGGCTTAATATGCTCCTCGGGTAAATGTGAGTGCCCCACCGGAGAATCGCTCTGCAATAATGTCTGCACAAATCTGCAGACAGACTCCAATCACTGTGGTAACTGCGACACTACTGTATGGTTTTCTACCCTTTCTTTGGTTCAATTCATGGCCTAATATATACTAACCCTTTAGTGTTCGACTTCGAATGGCTTCGCGTGCTCCTCTGGCACTTGTCAATGTATCGTTCCCAACGCTGTGGATTGCAGTGGTGTCTGCGCAGTGCTGGAGACAGACCCCAATCACTGTGGTGCCTGCGAAGAGATTGTATGACTCTCTACCCTATCTTTGGTTTAATTGATGAACTAATAGATATTCATCCCATAGTGTATTGGCACCGGATGTGTGGCAGGCGAGTGTGTGTATTAACATATTCCTCAGGCACTTGTCAATGCCCTAAATGGAGAACCGGTGCGCGATGGTGCCTACGCAGACTTGCGGATAGACCTCAATAACCGCGGTACCTGCGGAGATATTGTATGCTCCTCTACCCTCAATTCATGACCTAATGAATACTTGCCCTATGGTGTCGAACTGGTCTTTTATGCTGGAGAATATCTGTCATTAATGGACAAGCGCTCTGCACTGGTGCCTGCCCAGCCTTGCAGATAGATCAATTTAACTGTGGTCGATGCGGAAATTCTGTAATGGTCCTGTTTTTATAGTTCCTGTTTCTATAAGTTTGCTTCGTGAATTAACAGGTACTAAAAATATAGTGTCCGTTTAGCTTATTATGCTCCTCGGGGCGCTTGCCAGTGCCCTTCCGGAACAGTGGTCTGTGATAGTGTCTAGTATCCTTTGCTACCCTTCTATAGATATGTGGCTGGCATGGGGATTTCGTAATATTTCCTATTTCTCTCAGGTGTACTTGACGACCTACTGTATAGTAACGGTCTAGTTCTTAATCTTCGGTTTCTTGTATACGACCGCCCCTAGGAGGCATAGCTGTCCACCCTGGATACTGGCTATAGTCCACAGACTACATGCGTTCACACCTAGGAGCAATAACTGAATTATGATCTAGAAAATGATCTATACACATGTAGCACGGAAAGTAGAATATGCCACTCCCGGATTTCCAAAACCGTCCAACGCCATACAATCGCTATGTACAAGAAATGTGATGCAACGATCTATCACAGCTCGCCGTGGTGACCCTGGGAGCGAGGCGCCGACTTGGACCCTGGAGCCTGAAGCTTCCATGGACGAGATGGCATAGGCAGACCGAGCCAGAATGCGTACAGACGCTGGCCTTCCCACAGAGAAATTTCGAAGCTACAGACGAAGTCAGTAAAAATCTCGTAGACGGGGTGTTGAAAGAACTTACAGCGTCCGTGGAATATCAATCCAGCTCTTCAGGACATACACCGTCGTGTCCCATACAACGCCGAACTCGGACTTGAGATCGTCAAGAACAGTTGCGTCTTCTTTTCGTGGCGGACGTTCCCATGGATAGCGGTCCACTCTCTCGCGTCCGTAGACGAATTCGGAATCTATGGTTTCCCAATAGATATTACCAGATTCGTCACGCCTTAACCGCCTCGATGGCTGTGTCTGTTCTTTTTCCTTCGCTTCGACTGGGTCATCTGTCATAGGCGCGTTAAATCGGATAGGAGACGGGTATTCCTCGCCAGCCTCAATCGCTTCGTGGAAGCTGCGCGCGGCTGACAAACTGTGCGAGATACGGCCGAGCGTGTTTATCAAAGCCACCAGCTCGGTACGGCGAATGAGTGGGTTCTCGCCATTTCTGGTCTCGTCGTACTCGAATAACACCTTCAGCGCGGTCCCGTATCCGTTGACCTGCACCTTGCCCCAGAGCCGACACTTGTCGCAGCCCACACAGTCCATCAGTCGGCTGACGTTGCGGAAGCGGTTGCGGAAGTCCTCCTTCAGGCTCAGCGCGCTGGGATCTTGGAACATAAGGTTCTCGTCAAAGATCTGAGGCGGCCGCGAGAGAATCTCGGCGAGCTGGTTGACCCGATCCTTGGTGTCGGCATCCTGGACAGGGTCGCTAGTACAGAAGGTGTAGCCTTCCAGGTGCTTGCGCAACTTGGCGACGGCGCGCGAGACAAGCGCGTAGTTGAAGTACATGTTGGAGATCCGCTCCGGGTGATCGTACAGGCGCTCCTTGAAGCACTGCATGTTGGGGTGCCACTGTCCGGTCGTTTGGTTGAGGTAGTCCCAGCAGAGATGCGTAGAGATCGACGCGTGCATACCGCTGATGAGTCGGTGGAAGACTCGCTTCTCCAAGCACTCATTATCCAGAGGCAACCCTTCCAGGCGTGCCTCCTTCTGGATCACATCGCGGAAGTCCGAAAAGGCCTGGAGTCCGCCTATCGGCGCGTTGAGCGACTGGTCCTCCAGCTCCTCGGCAACGGTCTTCATGAAGCAGTTCTCGCGGTAGATCGCATCCCAGACCATGTGTGCGCCAGCGCCAGAGTATCCCGTGAACCGCTCAGGGTTATCCACCAAGCTCACGTAGTCACCTTTGCCCGCCGAGCCCTCGTCCTCGGGGACACAGTAGTCGCGCTCGTCACACTCGTCGTCGTACTCGACCACACAACTCTCACCGACACCCTCGCCAAGTTTTCCCTGAAGCGGACGCTCCTTGGGACGCTCGGCTTGAACTTTGCGAGGTGGGTGCTTAGCCTTGGGACCCTCCAGCTTGCTCAGCTCTTCCGCCCGCCAGATAAGAGGGACATCCTCCTCGGACTCGATAGTGTTCACAGAGCAGGCAATATTCCCACACATGCTGTTCGCGTCATTCCAGAAGGGGCATTCTTTGTTAAAAAGGTTCAATCGATAGTAGGAGAAGAAGTCGGTTTCTTGAGTGAGACCCTGGAGGAGGGAGTAGACATCGTCGTTGAGTTTGTTGACGGTGCCGTAGGAGATACAGGCATCCGATACCATAGCCGAGGGTTCAATCTGTCAAGGCCAGGTATGTTAGCCGTTGCATCGCTGTCACGGCGGCGATCCGGAGCTCCGGGATTCACTTACTGCGCACTTGTTGGTCATGTCAGTTGTTTTGGATCCATGGCTTTCGGCATCGGCCAAGCCCATAAAGGCAAAGACGGCCGCATAAAACAGCCCCGCTGCTGAGCGCATCTTGCTGACCATCAGAGAGTGTGATCAGAGAGTGTGGGGATATAGAAGGTCGGATGAAGAGAGCGCGACGAGCCGGAGATGCGAGGTGGCGTCTATGGCGCAGAATCGCACGGTCTGCAGGGGCCGCGATGCAAAATAAAGGGGAAATGCGGAGGTAGGAACGAAATCAGCACATATGTCGAGAAAGACGGAGTTGAAAATCCAGAAATATATGGGGAGACTACAATAAAAGAAGCCAGACTGGCCCTTTTCCACGCGGTGGCGGCTTCGATCGATCGCCGCCAAGCCTTCCGTGGGCTGATTGATGCTCTTCGGCAGCCTCTGATTGGTCCCCGGCGACGGGTCCTATTTTGGTCTCTCATGTAGAACCGTCGTACGATTTGCGATCTCGATTGACGGGATGTGGCATTTATAGCTTCAGTTATAAAATAGCAACCGGCTTGCGTTGACACACAGGTGTTATTGTCAGGTTGTTGTTTTTCTTGGCTGGGGTACCTCTCTCTACCCTCTTCATGGTATGTACATAAATAAACAACCAAACAGGTTTCATGATGAAAACCCTTTGGTAGACCTCACGACGCGCGACCTTCATATTTAGTATTCACAATCCTTTGAAGGAATAATGTCCGATGCATGATCGGACTTGGATGGGACCGAAGGTACCTAGCCCTGATTCTCCGTATCGCTAATATGAGCACCACCACGTCGCAACACTAACCCAAATCTTTTTTAAGGATTCTAGGTTCGAAATCCAGTATGACATCTATTCTTCGTATAACTCTAAAAAAAGCATGTAAAGAGGATAATTGCTGTGGGGGATTTAAGTTCGTGGCCGCATCCCAGAGTTTTGTCAGAAGGTTTTCTTCTTCTACTACGATGACTTTAACTTGGCTGTGCTCCGCTATTCATAACAATAGTACAATTTGAAATGATCGCTTTGCATCCTCGTTAACCTAACTGCTGCAGCACTCATGAAAGAAAGCTATCTACTCAATACCAGACAAGGATCAAGGCGTGGCTCTGGCAACCCCGAATCTTTGCGAGAGCACCACGAATTGACAAACACTGAACGCAGCTCGCAAAGACCACGGGTCCTTATCTTGAAATGCTTTCCGCACATGTTCTTGTGTTTCTTCCCAGTCTACAAACCCAAGAACATCCACGTTTTCCCGAGAAGTCAGACGGACGAACAATTGATGAAGTGGCCCATTTTCCTGAAATTTTGTGGGCCCAAGATATGGCTTCTTCTGCCGTGTATAAATCTCCTCAGTAACGAAGGGACGCACCGCTTCTCGCAAGATATACTTCTCCGTCAGAGACCCATCTGGCGATGAACATTTTATTTTCAGACTGGGCGGTAGACCATTAGCGTATTCTGTCAGGTAGTGATCTAGAAACGGAGGTCTAGTCTCAACATGATGGACCATGTCAATATTATCACCAAGATACCGAAGCAGCAAGTTGCTAAAAAAGCCCTTCGTGAAGAGATACTCCGCTGTATGGAGTGGATGCCAACGGTTCGCAATAGCGTCCCGAACTCGTCCATCCAGGCTTTCAGCCTGCGCAGTCTCGGGGGACGTGGTCGTATATAGGTCTGTCCATTTGGCGAAGGGCATGCGGCCGACTGTTGCGATTAAGCTTAGAATTGAGGTATTGTTAAGCATTCGGTGAGTCGACTCGGGTACCCCCCTTTTATTTACGGGCATGGCCAGTGTTGTATACGTGCTGTTGAGCCGTTTGGCTGCTTCTGCGATCTCTGTCTCGGATGGCGAAGAGGACCACGAAGGATCACTTTCAAGCAAGAAATCGCTCGACAAGTCTTTATATCCTCCAAAATGCTCATCGGATCCCTCGCCTGTTGACATAACTGTTAGAATAAGGTCGATGAAAGATACCTCTGGGGAGACAAACCTGTTAAGATTACTTTCATGCCGTGTGATTTGGCGACCTCGGCCATGGCGAGCCTTCCCATGCCGTTTGTGTCCGGCATAGGCATTTCACTGTGCCAAACAGTATCCTCGAATTTGGAAACAATAACATCCTCGTTGACAGGCACCGGGTGAAAATCAACCCCGAGCCATTCGGCGGTACGCTGTGCAATATCTGATGATGCTTAGCGTTCCGATCTTGGGAGATTATAAGGTATGGTGAATTACATACCGGACTCATCAGCTCCGCTCTCCTTGTCAAATTGCACCGTGAAGCATTTAATTCGTGAAAGAAGATGGCTATCGTCATTGCCAAGTCGAGCTCCCTCTTCTTTAACGAGATGAGCTACCATGCCGGCCACTGCGGAGGAATCAATTCCGCCACTGAGATAGATCCCTAAAGGTACATCGGCCCGAAGCCGAACTTTGATAGCTTCCATTAGGCGGGTCCGCACACCTTCGACCATCTCAGCTTCTGATCGAAGCTCGGGTGTCCTCTTAACCTAGTTTTTAGTGACCAAGGCTGAGACTTAAGGGAAAATACACACTCCCACTCACTTTGTCTGGATACTCAACATCCCAGTAAGCTGCATCCTGAATAGACCTGAAACTTCTGCTTATGATATAATGGCCCGGAGCAACCTAATTCTGGTCAGAAACATCCAGAAGTCAAAGGAAATTGCAACGAACTGATTGGACCCCCTTGAACATTGTCCCAGAACCAAACATCCAGCCGCATTCCCTGAGACCTTGGACATCCCACTCTGGCTTCCATCCAAACGGGAGGAAGCATTTCATCTCAGTTGCCACGAGCAGTCTATTATTCACAACGGTGTAGTAGAGCGACTTGACTCCATACCGGTCCCTCGCGCCAATGAATACCTTTCTGCGGGCATCCCACAAGATTAAAGCAAATTCTCCCCGAAGATGGGACAGAAAGGACAAGCCATAGTGCTTATAGAGAGCCAGGACGATCTCGCAGTCGCTCAGACTGTGAAATTCGTATTCGTTGCCCAGGAGCTTTCGATAGTACTCGTCATTGTACAGTTCGCCGTTCACGACCGCGTGGACATCATTTACACTATCATGAAAGGGTTGATTTGCCTGCGGGCTAAGGTCGACGATGGAGAGTCGAACGTGGCCCAAATCTAAAGAGGGTTCAGTATTTTGAGTGGGGAGAGATCTTTCACTTTGAAAAACAAAAAGCACATACGAATGTTGCCATCATCGCTGGCCCATTCACCACGTGCATCAGGTCCACGGTGTTGAACAAGATCCAGACTCTTGCTGAGCTGCTCATCGAGAGATGACAAGTGTCCCTCGTTCGATCGTGCGGGGTACCCTCCCAGTGAAAGGACGGCGCTGATCCCACACATCGTGGTTTAATCCTTTAAAACCTGGCGCGAGTGCTAAGGCAGGGTAGATATAGGAAGTAGATGTACGGATTAAAAGTTTACGGAGGAAAAAAGAGCTAAAACAACACTCTTTCTCAGCCGCACTGGTGTTCCGTTGGGTGGCTATGTGCAGATGCCAAGTGAACGATTTTGCCGAGGTGATGAAGTTCATTTGCCCTGGTGGATTAAGGCGGCCCACTAATGTTATAGCGTAAGTCAGGCTGAAGGGGGGCTGAAGGGGCCGAAAGTCGATTCTTGCCGGGCTTCTCACCCTATACCCTCACGTTTCTCCTCTAAAAAGTGAACTTCCTCACTATATGAACTACTTACTACGACTAAAAGGCGTGGTGAACAGGATAATGTGAGGTGGAAACTCATGTTCCTATAGTATGGTTATAATAGTTTGTACTCGTAGCACGTCTACCCACACCGCCCGGTGCCCTGCGCAAATTCCTTTCTCAACGCAAACTCTCCTTACAAGAACACCTATCTCTCGGTTCCACTACGACCGATCAGTACTAGGAATGGGAACACCGCAACAGCATAGGTTTTTCAACCCGTATCGTTCCAGGAATGGGTAGATCACGAAAGTCAGGACCGGTACGACGAAAATAATTGTCAGCGCGTTAAAGTTGTTGAGAACGTTATTCGGGGCTCCGTTTGTGACCATTAATGCACCTTGGTTCGTGGCGACTGAGCCGATATGACCGTTATTTAGATTGTAGATTAGGTAAAACCAGAAGATATCGCACGCTTCTGTTAAACACGACTGTTAGGATTCATTGATATATTTGCGTAAGAACCTTGCTTTAAATAAAGGAGAAGCATTGGGGGATAATAATGCCAATTGTTTTGGCAACTTTCAATACTGTGGTCTCAGTCCAACTAACTTCGATACCCTTACTGCGAAGGTTTGCAGGTATTGCTGAATCCCAGAAGTCTTTGCGCCAAATTGAAATTTGCTCTGGATAAGGGCAGTCCATCCAATTTTGAAGGTTTCCGCGAATTCCTTGTTTCCACTTGGGGGTTGCTTTTTGGTCCTTTTGTAGACAGCAAGGAGGAGAATTGGAAGCAATAAGTAAACGATACCCGATAGCAGTAAGGAAAGCCAATACCCAATATACCTCTCCGCATAAGTAGTTGCCAGCATATAAACCATTCAGTCAACAAGCATCCAGCAAAAACAGCCCAATCAGAATCTACAGGAACAGACCCAGCACGTGTCCTCATCCTATCTACGAAATAAACGCCTCGACAAGTCAACCCTGCAAATCTCACTATTTCCTCCAAACTCTGAAATCATGGACATGCCATAGCAGAAAATGCCCTTGGCGCACATACATATACACAGCCTAAACCAGACCTTGCAGCTCCTCCCCCAAATAATAATTAACTACAGGTGCTTTGACAAAAGAGGCCTGTAGGCCTCAATGATGCTCTTTTGGGCTGCAGCAAGGGTCCCTCTTGGTGTGTAGCACATCGTCAAATAGTTCAATATCGCTCTACGTCTTTGAACAAAGTTCACTGATAGTGGTGAACCCATAATGGAAGAGTGGATAGCAGATAATCGAAAGAATTCATTCCTCCCAGGCCATAAATACAAGGCTGGTATCCATACCCAAAACGCCGTATCCTTATACAACTCCGGAGCAAGGGGGCGGCAAAAGCCGTCCCAAGAATAACGTAGAAAAGACACGAACCCCGGTCTCATACCAAGTATTTAATACAAAACTCATTATCCTGGTCTCATGGTAAAAGGCATCAAAACACTTGCACATGGTAATCATTAGGTCGTAAAGAGCCGCGAGCAACGAATCAAGCAGTGCCGCGACGCTTTCTGTCCCGACGGAGGCTCAGCTTCTTCTTGAGCTGGCTAAAGGGGTTGGAGAGGGGTCGGAGGTAGAACGGGTCGCTCTTGATCTCTTCATCGGAGTATCTCTATAGAGGAAAGTTAGAATCCGAAGAAATAGGGGATGATCAGAAGATGCTTACCTTGCCGATTTGGCGCATGTAGCCACCCAGGCCGTAGTCGCTGCGGACCACGTTCGAGCCTTCTTGGTAGTCGTACGTCTGGCCGTTGATATCTGTGTGGCCGGGCGGGAAAAATGCCGTGCCATCAAGTGGCCGGTGGCTGTTCAGACAGTCGATGATTTTGTCCCGAGGTGTCGCGCGCAGTGCCTCTTCGTTGGACTCCCGGAGTGCCTCGAGAGGGCTGTGCTGGCTAACGTGGTTGCGCTCGGCACAGACGGCATCGTAGGGACCCTCGTGGTGGTAAGAGAAGGGGGTCACGTTGTCCAGCTGGTCGATGATATCGGGATTCACAAGCATGGAGTTGCGGGAGTAGATGCGCTGAGACTTGCTCCGGCGAGGGACGGAGCTTTGGCTTTCTCGTCGCCTCTTCGGTTCCACCGGGTAGTGCTCGGCAGCGCCGTCCCACCACATGGATGGTGCGGAACGTACGGATTCGGAGAACGAGCGCCGCGACGGGGCATAGGACCCCGATGGCGATGCGAAGCGAGCATAAGGGTTGTTGCTGCTGAAGCTGGTCCGACGACTGGACGGCTGGTTGTAGGGATGGTGGGGATGGTGAGGATGATGGAGCGAAGCCATCGGCATACAGTCGACCGCGGCCATAGTAGCTGAGTTCAGGTTATGGAGTGAACTCAAGGGTTACAGGGGGAGAAAAAGGTGCGAGAGGGGGATCAGCCCTTGAGGGAAGGATCACGCGGTATATAAAGTATAGACCCGATTTGGAACCGGCGGGCTGACCACGTAGAATATGCACGGTAGATCGTACAGAACTGGGATAGTGTAGTGTAGGGACGCAGGGGATGATAGGAAGGAGGGACTCTTAAGCATCCGAGGCAACCGCACAGTTCCAAGGTGACGTGACGACTTGCGCATCCCATGCTTATCGATAGAAGGTGATGGTATCCACCGGGCCCACTGCGGGGCCCTTTACACGCGCTAGAATTTTCATCTCTGCCCGTTTCGGTTTAGCTCAGGACCCGACGAGGAGTGCTACGCCCAATGCACCGATGCCGATCGACCCTGTGATATCATATGGAGGCAAAACGGCGTCCCAGGTCCACCTCATTCTCACATATGTTATCATACCCCAAGGTGTCTTCTAGAATAGAAACTGTTAAGGCACTGCCGTACGGTACTCCGACACCCGCGGATGCTCAGCGGGGCTTAGTCACCCCATCCCACCCCGCCGACCACTGAGGGATTCACTGTTGCATCCACCCACTTCCGAGACTTCCACGCAACTTACCGATGACGCACTTTCCCTCAAGTAGCTGCCAATTTCCGTGATGATTCATAGGTGCAGCTACATATAACCCTGAAAAACCTTGTTCTGTGAAGATCTTTAGATTCCAGATTCCAGATCCTAGATAGACGGGATGCGATGACTCGTGCACTAGATTAAGCTTATTGACTAGTCCCGGTCGTGCCGACGGGTTTTTCCCAGCCACCCCTCACGACCCGTAAGGGAACTAGTTCAACTAATGATACATGTTCATGGTCTAGATCATGTCTCAGCCTCGGAGGCCAATTCGGTCTTCTGTAGTAGCCCTTGCATAAGCCTCCAGTCATTGGTTCACAGGGTCAGACACTCCGGAGCCGAGGGGTTGTCTGGTATCGAGCATCATTCAATTGCCTATTCATTCATGAATTATCTGAAAATGAAGCCAGTGTGATGATTCATTCCCTTTGAATTTAGTGATCACCTGGGACCTGGCCTGGGACCTTGACCTGAGCCAGGCCCGAAAGCTTGAAGCTGTCATTTGGGTTCCGTTGGTTCCTTGACGGAGGATCGGTCACGCCAATCATTTGCATTCCAGTCATTTCTCCGGTGTCATCGACTAAGCAGAATTTCGGTATCGCGGCCTTCTGGTTTTGACTAGTATCACACTGCATGCCCCTGCAGAATCAGGATGAGCTTACCCTAGTACGAACCTGAGCGTCCAAAATACTAACCTACAGTCTAATGCGAAATGGGGTTCGTATTACGGATGTATTCCCACATGGAAGGTCTGTTATATACCATTTTTCTGAATCACCACTCGAATTTTCCCTTTTTGGATACCCTGCGCATGTCTTTGGATGTACTGGCGCCGCAGCAAAGGTTACAGCACGAGGAATGTACTGCGGAAAAAATTAAAATAAATCAGCAACGCATGGTCATTCAGGCGTAGCTCTATACCCTAAACGTCCGTCAATCCTGCAAGGTCCATCACCTGCAGATGATCACCCTCACTTGGACCGGGCTCATCTTAGCGTCCGCATCCGCCAAACTCGGCTCCCCCACCATGGCCTCAACCACTACCCAAGCCCACCCGTCAACCCCGATTAATGTCCCTGGTGCAATACTCCGACTCCGACTCAGATGCAGAACCCGCATCGCCTCCAGCTAAAAAGCCCCGCGTCGAGCCCGGGCCCGGCTTGCCCCCGCTGCCAGCCACCTTTCATGACCTCTACGCGTCCAGCACGCGGGTCAGCGTAAAAGACGACCCGAGCCTACACGGCGGCCGCAAGCGCGTCATTCCTCATGTGGAAGGCAACTGGCCAAGTCATCTCTACCTGGAATGTGTGTAGCCCTCGCGTTGGTTGTTTCACTGCTAATTTTGGATACAGGGTATCCGGCTAAAAATGAGCTAGCTCTCCTTGCAGATCTCATCGCCCAAGCTCGAGGCCACGATCCAAAACAGCAGAGTATACACAGCCTCTTGCACAGCGACCTGGGCGCCCAGCTCCCGTTGCACATCAGCCTCTCACGCCCTGTAGTTCTTCGCACCGAGCAGCGGGGCTCGTTCACAGAGCTCTTGCAGAAATCCATCCGTGATTCGCATATCGCTCCGTATGTATAGCTACCCGGTCCGTCTCGAACCCTACTTACAAATTCCAGGTTCTCGGTCCTTCCCGACACACTAAAATGGGTCTCCAATTACGAGAAAACCCGCTGGTTTCTCGTTCTGCATGTCGCGAAGCCGCCCAACGATGAGCTGAACTACCTACTGCACTTGTCCAATCGGGCCCTGGCATGCTTCGATCAGCCGCCGCTTTATGCACCCTCGCGTGATTCTCGCGCCCGTGCGTCGGGTGCACATGACCTGCGCACAGATTACTCGGACTGCTTCCATATCTCGATTGCGTGGACCTTGGATGAACCTGCGGTCGGGGATGTGGAGCGTGTTGCGGCTATTGACCTGAAACCAGCTCAGGACCTCGAGGTGCGCTTTGATAGTGTCAAGGCCAAGATTGGTAACCATGTTGAGAGTATACCTCTTCCTGGGATCTGATGGTGGTGTAATAATGAGGGCATTCGGATGGCGTTTCAACTATAGAATAACGAAGGAATGATTGCATAGACTCATTTTTACTCTTTCGCAGTGTGTGTACGCTCATGATCTCGGCGGAGCGCTGTAGGATAGTGGCCCTTTTTCCTGGATACCTGCACTTCTACTCCTTTCCACTACTCGGGAAGCTTCGATATTATCGTAGAGATGATCGAGAAGAATAAATACTATTTACTAAGGTTCTATTTCTCATGGATCGAACCTCAATCATTGAACCAAAATCACGTGACATCATATTACACGCGCCGCGGCCGCGTCGCCAAATCTGACATCCCCATCACCACAGCATCAATGATGCAAGTACCAAGTGTCACCTTGGTAGGTCTTGTCAGCTTCATCTTAGTCCTACAAGAACTCTCACTAACATTATACTTTTCTTTAGGAAGACCTACAAGCCTTCCAAGCGGCCCACTTCCCCGGCTACCACAAACCACTGATCCCGCCGGCAGCAGAGACTGCACATGAAGATAACTACGAATACAATGCAGAGGAGGACCTGGGATACTACCCTGATGGAGTAAAGCGCACGCTCACAGATGAGCAAATCCGGATATTTCGACACAGCGAGATCCACGCGCTGCTCCGCGCGAGACAGCTCGAGAAAGATGATGCAGAGTACGAGGCGCGTCGGCAGGTCGCCGAGGAGGACGAATCTGGGGCTGAAAATGGCCCTGAGAATGATGCACCTGGAACTTCAAACTTGGAGACCGCTGGTTCCAAGAGGCGGCGATCCTCTGGGCTTTCGCCCAAGCCTAAACAGCGTTCGCGCGACAGTCCATCCGAGCCCCTCAACTATGAAGAATCAGCCCAGGATTCTCACAAGCCCCATTTGAAGAAACATGTGGCTTACCCCGGCCGGAAAATCGTCTCTTACGCCGACTAAGTTGTCTATGCAAAATATCAGCTTGCAGATGGGATTCGGTAACAGGATCATCTGCGCTGAAGGTCTCGATCAACACATAGATATTACTAGTGAGTTATCTTGCTCTTTCATTCCTCGGAACCCCTCGACATGATGAAAACTTTTCAAGTCATCCTTAGTCGGAATGCCATACCATCATGCTTCTTCCGATGTGTAAGGCTTTGACGACTTTAATCTTCTCTCTGAAACCATACCCTCAACTTACAATTTGCAACAAAACTTTGAAAGCAAACTTGCTAATTTATGCATAGGCTCTAGTCTGAAACGGCTAGCAATCCCCACATTGTGAAAGAAGGCACCGTTCGTTTCGATTGGATCCATATTCAGCTGAAAGGCATGCATTGTGGCTCCAGTGCTTGGCCCACTGCGTCTCAACCTTCAGTGAGGTATTTCGATATTCCTCTCACCGACATGGACAGTCAGCGCGTTGCTGGTTTCAATTTCCCCACCAGGTACAACTCGGAAGGGTGATCCTGGGTGTCCAGGTGAATAAATGAATGAGAAGCCTGATAATTTGTAGGCTTTACTAGTCCTGCTGCTAGCGGTATTTTAGGAGCGCGCAGGCTAGTAAGGTGAAAGCGATGAGTTATTTTCTCAATATAGGCGTCTTGGGAAATCCAGAGCTTCCTATTTGGGCGGTCTCTGGTTATGCGGATTCCTATAAATCTGCTGATTATTGAATTGGATGATTTTATAAATCTCTCTAAGCGGCATAGAAAACAAAGCAATTAGAGCGGTAATTAATTAGCTATCGGCTCCAGAACGGTGAAGCCCAATGGCTCCCCAGGGGTCTGAGGAGATTCCAAGAAACGAAAGAAACTAAAAGAAAACGATATGTAAGACCGTCATTTCCACGCGAGTAGAAGGCCCAGAAGTGTCACGGTGAAAGCAGTCAGACAGCTATCTATACAGCTGAGGTGGGGACCCCAGACTTAAATGCGGCGGCAGCCTCCATCTCGCGGCTAGGGCGACTGTCGCTGAAAGCGATACTCAGATGGTGATAATCCCACTTCCTGGCAAAGAACAAAACAAGGAAAGCCAAACCGGGGACCATCAAGACATCGAGAACACCGAAAAAGACGGAAGTACCCGTAACGCCAATCTTATTCCCTCCGTCGGATAGACCCCAGGCAATAGGATACAGGATCCACAACAGGTTAAGCCAGACGGAGAGGACAATGTAGTCCCTGTGAACACCAAGGAGCTGCGCAGCCTCGCGGCTCTCGTTGATGGTGCTCATGGCGAGAATGAGCCAGCCGAATGTACCAAAGGCGAAGAATCCCCACTTGTAGCTCGAGGTCACGAAGGCACCAACCAAGTAGCAGACAGGCCACTGCAAAGCGATGGCGATGTTGCAGATGATGGTTGTCCAGGACACACCAGAGATAAGACCGAGGCACAAGGCGAGTGAAGGCCAGGCCACGACCCAGTTGACATATTTGACCCAGAACATTTGACGAATGACTCCGTGACCGAGATTATCAACTTGCACAACTGCACTCCAGCCGAGATCCGCTGCCTGCGCAAAGTAGGTGATAGCGCCGACGAGAAGAATAAAGGTGAAGAGGTAGTGGAAAACTCGCTCGGCTTCCTTTCCAGTGAAAGACATAACCAGACAACCGATCTTCACGCGTTAGTATCATTTAGGAATCGGTGGTCGGCAGAAGAATTCGTACCAAAGCAACACAATAGATGGCAGTGACAGCCCAAAGCCAGTCCGATCCATGCACAGCAAGAGCTTCATCAACCCCAGTCACAGGATTGATCTTTAAAGCGTCGTTTCCTCGTGCAAGGAGATCCATTGAGAGATCCATTGTGTGGGACAAGCGTAGAGAGAGACTTCGATCGAGTCAATTGCCTTTAAATGTGCAAGGAACTCTTGTAGTATATAGACGAAGACAGGCTTGGAGTGGAATAAAGAATCTTAGTTAGAGGGCACCTGCTTCATATAATAAGCAATGCCCTAGCAAAAGCCTCCCCGGAGATAAGATGAAGGACCAGCTGCATCAAATGAATACGTCGCACCCACGGAGACCGAGACACCGATTCTCATTTTTTGATGCCGACGGCAATAGAGACGCCCACGCGCTAACCACCACCCATGAGATCGATCCCGTTTGAGAGAAGATGCATACAGTAAGCAATTATTGATTATTACACCCGAATCTCTAGTGCTCTAGATGTCGGCTCGGTATATTATTTGTTGTTTTGAGAGGATCGGGATTGGCCCCTGGGCAATGTATTATTTCTCCGACTGTTTCTCCGAGTCCATCACCAGTTCGGCCCGTAATCACAACTCCTAGCGCCTGATTCTAATTGAGTAGATATGTGCATCCTGGCCATCATACCGCAAAATGCGTCGCAGCGCCTGACTAGCTCGCCACAGAAATACTAATATTGTTGATCAGCCCGACGTGTCCCCTTTACAGTGGCTACCGTTGCTGCTGTTAGAGCATGTAGCCTACATATACAGCTCCTTGGCAGTTTCAATCCTACAGCTCTCTAACCATCTGCTTTCCATCCACATGTGCAGCTCAGCAAGTGCCTTTTGCGTCGGAAACATGGAGATGCTCCTTCAAGCCGTAATCGCATGGTACGTTAATCTAAGTATGGTTATTCCTACATCTAACTGGAAGACACGCGCGCCACGCGCAGCGGCCTTGAAGAAAATAGAAACTTGCAATTTCGACTAAGGATAATGCCAAGTACACGATATGAACTATTTACATGATTCTTGATGGTATCTTGTGTATACTAGTTCTGACGTCATGTCGACGCGGTGATGGTCCCGCTTTGATTCATATATCAGCAAGCGAACCACAGCCGCAGCTGCTTTTCAAACATTCATCATCGAGAGTACTAGCACTATAACAGACACTGCTCAAGCACCTGGGTAAATCCCGACACTATGCAACGTATCTTTATAAACCCAGAAAACGACCGGCCTGCAACGCGGGATCTCCCTAGCGGAGTCACGGTGCCGGATGACCTACCACCTCCAAAGGAAGTCAAGTTCTATCCGACTGAGTTCGGCAGTGAGAATGCATCACTGTTTTTTGTGGGGACGGCGACGACCATCATGTGGGTTCTCTCGTTAGATAGTGACGAACAAAATCTGAATCAAACAGAGAATGGGCTGGCGTCCGAGTAATGACAGATGTCAGTATTTGAAAACCTATTCTTAGAGATTGTCTGTTGGCTAAACCTCCAATTATTCTAGCCCAATTTTCTCCACGCCGGCGACCATGTTCATCTCGGCCCCGGCGTATCGAGCACCCGGCGAACCAACCCTGCAGTCGATCTCCATAACCTACCTCGCATTGACTTGGTTCTGTTATCTCATTACCACGGGTAAGCATCCTTCTTCATTAACGAGAAGTTAAATTACTTCTCTGTATTACGGGCAACTTTAATAAGTAGTAGGGACCACTTTGATCAGAAAGTGGAAGCCTCACTCCGACGCGATCTACCTATAATCACCACGCCCCACGCACGGTCACATCTCATAAACAAAGACGGCGATTCGTTCACCAATGTCTCCGCACTGGACCCTTTCGATTCAAAGATGGTCGAGATTAGCGGGACTGTGGGGCCGAAACGACGTCGTCTACGTGTAACGGGCATGCCAGGAAAGCACGTCCCAAGCCATTCCATCGTGGAAAGCTTAAACGAATTAGCCAATGCTGTCAATACCAATTCCTCAACTTAGATTTCCAACTACTGACTACTCCCAGATCCCTCCAACGAACGGCTGGATGCTTGAACTCGGTGCAGGCGACGCTGACGACGCGACGGACTTTATCTGCGGCTACAGAATCTACATAACGGGCGACACGCTCATGGTCGACGAACTAAAAGAGATCCCGCAACGCTACTCCAACGAGCGCATCGATCTCATGCTAGCCCATCTAGGCGGCACAATGGTGCCTTCGCCGGCGCTGGCACCGCTCGCGCTGATGGTCACTATGGACGCCGAGCAAGGGGTGCAAATGATCAGACTGATAAAGCCGGACCTCACGATCCCAATTCATTATGATGATTATGAGGTGTTTGCGAGTCCACTGGACGACTTTAAGAAAGAGGTAGAGAAGGCCGGGTTGCAGGGAAGGGTTGTGTATCTAGATCGAGGAGATAGGTTTGGATTTACGGTCAGAGAGGCTTAACAATAGTAGTAGCCAGGGAACTTATAAAAAAGGTATTCAGCGGTGAAGTTCTCTTGCCACCCGTTTTTACAACACCTAAGTGTATACGAGCCAAACCCACGAGATTAGAGATTAATGGTCAGCTGAGTCGCTCGTAGTGGTACATTGGGGAGCGTCCGAATCCGACTGTGTATGTCGTCAACATGGGCGACATCGTTACCCGCTTCGCAGACTGTCTTTACAAGAGCAGTATCCACCGGGTTATGAATAAGAATTAGACGAACCGATTCAGTATTGTGCATTTATTTGTGAGAATATCGATTTCAAGTTGCACCGTCGGGATGGGTGTATGGGGAGGGGTTTCGTGGGGGAAGGCGTCTGCTGTGGAAGGGCGTATGATTTCGCGGACTATGAAGACTTACAATATGAGCAAGAAGAGATGAACTTAGAAGGGCATGTACACGTCCAAGTTCAGAGTCAAGTGAATGAAAATGCGCTTGACTGAGTGAAGGTTTTAACCGACATAGCTGTGACATTCTAGTTTCACTCGGTACAGATGAGTTTTATCTACTGATTGGAGTATTTTCCTCGACACTATGACTGAGTAGATCAGCTGTTTTGGAAATACATGACCGTGGGAGTAGATCCAAGTAGCTTTGATCGGGATTATTCACGTTCTTCAGCTCGCGAAGGACATGAAATAATCCTTGCATGTTCATCTGGAAGGCTTCATTGTGCATGTCGTCGTAGAGGAACTCGGCACAGAGGAATAATGGGATAGGCATCAGTGGATGAACCTAAAATGGAAGGGTTAGCGTACCCTGATTCAAAACGGAATTGATGCTTGCCTTAGAGAAAGGAAGCTCGCGTAATATCGAGGCCAGTCGAATAATTTCTGACGAAGCTTCCAGCGCTCTGGTTTTGTAGTTCAGGATCTGGGCATTTCCATGCATTTCCATGCTGGACTCCGCCACTGTGCCGGTCATTGCTTTACAGAAGTAAATGACTGTTGCTTGGCCCAGTATATTGGCAAAGAGAAGCAGTGGGTCATACGACTCGATCGGTGACGGGTAGTACTGCAATATTAACTGAAGCCTGTTTGTGAGAATGCTATCGAGCCACCGTCGCTGTTCCGTGCCGTCCATTGCCATGTCTCCATAAGCTTTCGAAATATGATATCGCTGGCTGTGAAGAAGACTACGGCCACAAATGGTGGCTAGAATAAGACACTCGTTGAATGAAGACTGGACCTTGACGTTGGGTTCGGTCATAGCCTCGGACAGGAAAGGTCCCAGCTCGAAGGTGCCGGTCTGGAACTCTCCATCTGGAGCGGGAAGTCGAGTGCAAATCTGCATGTTCAAAAAGATCATCAGAAATCTAACTTTAATCAAGTGTGCAAGGTAGGTCCTACCACATGCTCATTCAGAGTGATGGGCCAGTCGTCCCGCATGCTAATGATATGATCAAGGAAATAAGCCATCCAAAACACTCGGCGTCTCTCCTCCACTTCGATAAAATCGCCACATTGGGGAGACGACGGGCCTCGCTTGTCGATGGGGTTGTCAATCTCATGGTAGCGCATAACCTGGACCAGCCGAAAAGCCCGACCGGCGCTCATCCACGCTGTACGGTGATAGGTTCGCATAGACTCAAAAGTGACGACAAGAACCCACGCCTGACCAAGTTCAGTATTGGCACTGCTATGCTCGGCGCCCTCTACACTGAGATACTCTAGCATTTGTTTCGTCTCTTGATAGAACGGCTCTATCATATCGCGGAATTGCGCTGACAGAAGCGACGCCAGCGTCCACATGGCATGCTGCAGACATCGACGCGGGGCCGTCTTGTCGGTTGACTTGGCCCATGATAGGTATCGCCTTTGATGGAGAATGGGGATAGACTGATGCACTCGGTCGAAGTAAAGTTGATCCCTGGTGAACGGTATTAAATTAAGTAATTAGATATGAAACGTAGATCTGCTTACAGCTCGGCCTGGATTATCTTCGATGGGGAAAGGCGGGGGTTTGCAGAGGTTGCCGGTGAGAAATCCCATGCATTGGGGAGAGGGCCCAGATCAGGATCCAAAGAAGGTGCAAGACCATTGGCATTCGACACAAAGACTTCGTGGTCCGACCCCGATGACACGGTTTCTTTTGGTATCCAGGGCTCTGAATGAGCCCCGCAATCGCTACCATCAACAGGTGACACAGAGAGCGCCAGATCATTGTTAGAACCTTCCTGGTGATCATGTCGCTGGTTAACCGACAGGCGGCTCTCGAGCATAGCCTCGAGTTGAACGACACGATTCTTCAACGCTTTGAGGTGACCCTTCTTCGGGCCTCGGACACCGCGCTGCGTTGTCTCACACGCAACCCCCGTATCCTGACAAACGCTGCATTGTGGCTGTTGCCCGTCGCAGCGCAGTTTGCGGCGTCTGCATTCGTCGCAAGCGACCCCTGGACGCTGCCGGGCGCGTGGTTCAGTGGCATTCTCTGGTTCCATGTCCATAACTATAACAATTATTATCGGAGATTATGACGGATTATCTTTTCCCATGAGGTGGGGGCGGTACAGGGAAGAGAGTGAGAGGGGCCAAAGGGGAGTTTTCCTTGCAGTCTTACGGTGACCCGCTTTCTTTGCTTGAGGATCAATGGCGCCCCATTAATAAGCGCTCGGGTTTAGGGCGCGTGTTGATTCCGGTGTTGGAATGAAGTTTATTCTAGATCTAGAGTTGTGCCCCGTACGTATCCAGAATATAAGCCCAGTAGGGAGTAGCTAAGTGAAAGATAGGTCATTATTTCTCATGTACAATCTTATGACTAGACTGCGCAAGGCTAGGCGGTGCACTCCTCCTGGTTAGTGCCGACTCGAGGCAGAAATAGGGCCGAATCAGAGTAGATCAGATCGGGAGATCCACGGTGCTCCGTGCCCGACATTCCGACGGTCCACTCGGATTGCGGGCGGCCCGCCGCACTCCTGCCCGGCAGTGGCATTACCCACCAATTTCGGTATTATGGATGGAGATAAGTGGGATGCTATTTTAATAAATAATAGACGAAAGTAGTCGTGCCATGAAATTCGGACTTCGGGTTTCTCGTTTCATCTATAGCTACCTAGGCAACATGCCCTATGAAATAGTTTCTCCGATAGCCGCAATAGAAACTCCGACGCAAAATAGATCCCCACGGGATCTATACGCCCAGAGAAATAGCTGACCGGGGGGCCACAGCTCCCAGAGCTTAGACAAGAGCTGCCTAAATATTTCAACCCTTTAAAATCCAACTTGGTCGCAATGTTCCTAGGTAGCAAAAGTGCAACATCCTCTTTCCAAAATGACACAGCACCCAGGCCAGTTCCTCGCTGGTAAGCGCATTATTGTCGCCGGGGGAAGTTTCGCAGCGCTATCATTCGTGCTTGCTCTAGAGCAACTATGGAATCCTTCCCTGGAATGCCCCGAAGTCATCGTATACGAGCGAGATGGTCGCGACAAGTCCATCGAAAAAGACGCTTACACCCTGAACATCAATGGAGCAAGCCGCGATGATGGGCTGGTCGCTATTCAACAACTAGGTCTACTGGATGAGGTTCGCAAGCACGCGACACTCAATGGTGGCGATATTCGTGTGTGGTCCGACAACTGGAAGTGGCTCTCATCCATCAACCCGACTGCCTACGGCAATCTCCCCGCAGCCACCATGCGTATCACACGTGAGAGCCTGAAACGTATCCTTGTTGAAAAAGCCGAGACAACAAAGACAACCTTGAATTGGGAAATGTCCTGCACGTCGGCCGAAAGACTTCCCAGTGGAAAGATTCAAGTCACGATCTCGGACGGCACAAGACAGGACTGCGACCTCCTAGTCGCTGCAGACGGCGCTAATAGCAACTTGCGAGCCTGCTTCCGACCGAACGACATGAAGACCGAATATGCCGGCGCAACCCAGATCGGCGGCATCTCGCATCTCCCAGCCGGAGTCCCCAAGCCCATCGACAAGGATTTCGGCCTCCAAATGTCCTCTGGTGAAGGGGTCTGCTGCATATACAACCCATTTGATAAGGAAACAGTCGCCTGGGCGGTCAGCACGATTGGTCCTGAACGGGAACCCAAAACCGACTTCAGCGCAGGGGAACTCGAAGCCTTGAAGACAGAGGCTCTGAAGACGGCTCACATGTTCCAGGAACCCTTCCAGACGGTCGTCAAGGCCACAATTCCAGGCACCGCGTTCACCCGACCTGCCAAGGAGAAGTTCGCTTTCCAGCACGATGGCCGTCTCAAGGATGTTATGTTCATCGGTGATGCCAACCATATCCTCAGCTCCTTTGAATTAGTCGGTGCAAACTTGGCGCTGAAGGATGGGTGGGATTTAGCGGAGCAGATTTGTCGCAACACCTCCATGGATGCTGCGGCTGCTTCATATGATCGGATCAGTATCCCTCGCTTTGAGCCCGTTTTCAGCTTTTCGCATGAGCGTATCGGGTTTGGCCATTGCACTGGGAAGAAGTGGATGTTTTACAAATATGGTATGGCTGCTCAGAGGGCCTTCAAGCAGGTTCATTAGTTATGGTTGTCAGAGCGTTTGGAAGGCGGGTGCGGATTTTATGAAGACTTTCTAATCAAGATAGCGCAGTAAATTAATGAGATACTATTAAGAATACTGATAGATAAGTGGATCTTGGCAATTGAGCTCTGGCGGTGTAGTGGTGAGCACCCGAGGACAGCCTCAAGACGGAGCTTTGTCATTTCCCGCTTGTGGACTTGGGAAAAATTCCAAATATAAGGAGCTGTGAGCTTGAAGTTGAAAATGATTCGTCTTATGGTCCTCGGGCTCCATTCAAGTTTCAGTGTTGGCGGCCTCCAAACTTTGTGAAGGAAATATGACCGAGGCTCTAAAATTCCTATTCTACATAAGTTCTAGAGTTTTCTGAATTTCCCACAAGCCTTTGCATTCGAATTCGGGATGGTGTTATTGACGTAGTGCATGGGGTATAGTTTCAAATAACTCAAATGGATTCTACGGGAACCTTGAAAGCATGTGTTTTGAATATACGCTTATGGATCATGCGAGGCAGAACGGGTGCGTCGAGATAATCAAGTTACCTAGTGGCTAACCTGAAAATAGACCGGAATGTCTATCAGCCGCAAGCTGTCGGCCTGGCCTCAAAAGTAGCAGAGCTGCTGGCACCGAAGCAGCAGCGAATCCTATCATAACCCTTAGCTGCGTAGTGAAGCTATCCGCGAAAACGCGTTTTACCTCCTCCTGTAGGCGGGGAGATAGATAATTTAGCGCTTGAACATTCTCGAGGAATAGGTGTAGTTGATGTGATGTGAGAATTCCCTCTAAATGATGCGCCAGACGACCATTGAGAATATTGGACGCAATGGCGAGACCAAGAGCACCTCCAAGGAACCGGAACTGGACTACCGCGCCGGTTGCAATTGCTATAGTGAGAAGAGAAATCAGTCAATGTCCACTACACTTGGTGATTAAAGAGTTGCTTTGGAGAACACATACCGAGGTCTCTATCATCGACTATGTAGGGTATTGAGAGAACCAAGATGCCCATCGTCAACCCGAGTCCTGCGCCAGCAATAATACCGTAAACGATATCCGTCGCCTGGAAGCCTTCCGAAGTGGCAATGGTCGATAGCAGCCCAACACCGACTGTGTGAATTGCACAACCCACAAGCAGAGAATAAACAAATGGGATACGCCCCCTCGAGCTAGCGAAATTGACAACAGCCGCGGCAACGGCTGCAACAGCCGAGTATTCAATCAAATAGATACCAGAATCCAAAGGTGACTTGCCCAATAGGAGCTGTGCTTGCTGTGGAACGTATACGAGGACGACATTGAATGGCGCCCCAATAACAAATGAGCAACTATAGATGCCCAGTCAGAATGAACTACGAGAAACCATCTTCATATTGACTTACAGAATTATACCCATCCAAGGACGCTCAAAGAGCCAACGCTTGGGAAATATCGGGTCTTTACCGGGAATGTCCGAAATATAGCATTCCCAGGAAAAAAAGGCAACCCAGGAAATAGCCGTAAGCACAATGAGAGTAATTCCGCCTCCGGAGCCCCATGGAAACGCCAAATTAGCTTCATTCAAAACAGTGACAATCAAGAACGAGCCAGTCATCACTAGAAGCGAACCGACGAGGTCGAGATTAGCAAAGGAGTGATATGATGCTCGCGTTCTGAATGACGGAGTATGTTGATCAAGGCCGAAGTGCGTAGGCATTGCAAAGGTAATAACGACGATTGCAATAATGCACAACGGAGCGCTGCTAAACATAAGCAGATGGATCAATATGGCATTGGGAGTTCACGCACTTGATGAGAAAAACCCATCTCCAAGCCGAGGCTTGTGCAAGAGCACCTCCAATGATTGGACCTATCAAAGACGCCAGGGCGAGGCAAAACGACATGAGACCACTATAGATCGGAAGTTTCGCTTTAGGGGCTATTTCGTAGATGCACAAGATTGCCAATGCATAGGCTCCGGCACCTCCTATTCCTTGGAGTGCTCGGAAGATTATGCTGTTCCTCCAGAGTCAGCTTCTGAAAAATGCATAGTCGTAGAGATATAGGAAAACCTGCAGTTGGTTGACTGTTTGCGCACATCCGCACCCGATAGAGAATGCGAGCAGAATAACGAGGGTAGCAATTGTCGTCTGCTTTCTCCCGACAATATCGCTAACTTTTGTCCATATTGACATAGACCCTAGGAAAGCCCAACGTCAGCCAAAGCATAGGCAAAGGAGACCCGACGTTAAAGAGCCGCGGGATATCCATACCGGTGTAGGTGGCCAAGTATCCAGTAATAATCCAGCTTCTTTTCTCAAATCCCTCCAGGCTATCGGTAATACTCGTTAAAGATGAGCTGACGATCGTGACATCCAGGTTGGAAAGAAAGAACCCGATCAAAAGTCTGTCAAATCACAAGTAAGTCTTCATCCCGCAGCATTCGCAGTTCACTCAGCTTCGCATGTACCCTATCGTAGTAAGAGCAAGCCTCCACCCCGTGGGATACACAATCTCATTGCCAGGCGACGGAGCTCTTTGACCCGACCCCTTTTCATTCTTGTCCCTCCCAGTCCTGCCGTCGGCGCCCGCCTTCTTCGAGATCGGCTCTGCAAACTTTATGTGGCTAGACATGGCGGACAGACCTCTCAAGGATCCCGGGTGCTTCAGGTGTAGGTGGTGACAGAGTTGCCAGCCATCGCTGCGTGCGAAGTCAAATGTTTCAAACGCGACCACTCACTGCGTAGGACGAAGCCCCGCGTATATTTACCCCAGGGGGGCTCAAGTGGAACGCGCGCAATGCGCGATGACAGAATGTGGAATAGAAGGGTGATCTTCGCCGATCATTGAACTTTGAACTTAAATTAAATGGCTTGGCGTGGGCTTGTCTAGGGCCTGGAGCCTTTTTTTGAGGGCCTTTACGACTAAATTTCAGAAATTTGAGCCTCTTTGTCGTTTTCGAGAGCTTTAGTCGAGCTTGGTTACCATCTGTTTACTGAGGATGCCTTGATCTGAAAAAAGGGGCAAGCCGCCATTCCTTCAACAGAGGGCCGAGAGTCGGGGATTTGTTTACCCGTTTCATTTTTCTTGTTATCTGAACGTGATGTGCTTCTCCTTGTTTCAGGGGCATCTACCCCTGGAATTAGAATCAAATCTAAAGCTTGATCTTCCAGCGTCTGGGAAGTAAGGGATCTGCACTGATACTAGCTACATATAATTAGGAATACCCTGGCATACGCCTTTATAATGAAAGCATGTAACCTTCATTTACGTCATCTCGGGCTTCTGCAGACCAGGAGGGGTGATAAACAGCGACGGTTGACAGATCGGTAGAAGCGTTCAATAACCTCCGAACTGGTTGATCTGTGAAGCTATTCCAATTGGGTTAGCGTCGCCTATTACGGTTAGATTAAGGATAGCCCGTTGATCAAGAAAATAAAACTGATAACGCGCCCTTCCCACGTTGTGGCCCTGAAACGGAACAGGCCGTCCAAAAAGTTAAACCTTTATTATTTTGGATTAGGCTTTAGAGAATTACACTCGTGGCAATTACCAGCATAAGCCAATTAATGCAACCGCTACCCTAGGTAGTGCAGTACGGGGCAAGGTGCGATTGATCGATTAATTCGGTGAGCGTGGGCGGCTTTACCCTACATAGATTAAAAAGAAAAAAGCGGTCAGGGTTAGGGGTGCAATTGTTCATCGTTTGTACACCGTGAACTCAAGGACCAAGAACACTATATATGCAACGAGAAGAACTAGACCAGCAATCCGACTTGGTCCAAGAAATACGACTGTTGCAAAGCTTAACGCGGACATCCAGACTATAATTAGGTCGAAAAGGACAAATGTATCGGACTGATCGACGGGAACTCCCGCAACGGCAACAATACCGACGCAGAGAGTGAGCAGGAATATGTTACTCCCCGCTGTGGTCGCAACAACGATATCTCCTTGCCCGTGCAAGCCGCCTAGCACAGAAATTAACTTTTCCGGTAGTGTTGTAGCAAAGGCAATTACTGTTAGGCCAAACACGGTGCCCGACAGCTGGAGGGAATCAGCGATGGCACCTGCGCTGTGGGCGAGAATATATCCCGATAAAGAGAGCGCAAGCAGGCCAAAGAGAAGTTGCAAGACATTTTGATAAAGCGGCCGTGGGAGGTTTTTGTTATCCTCCTCTTGTGGTGGATTTGCATGTCCTAAGAGAGGAGAGCTCACTGAAGCTGACGACCAGCCGACCCGACCTATTAGTGGCTCCTCACTAGTCGTGTGTACTTCTTCGTCGCTGTCACTGTCCGACATCGCAGGTGGATTGGTTACGCCCTTATAAATGGCATAACCAATAGAGATAACATAGAGGGAGAACAAAGCGATCAGGATGACACCGGAAACTCGATTTAATTGGTTAAGGAACGCCAAGGCGACAAATAGAGTGGTGACGGAAAGTAGGATTGCGGAATATATCTTTGCACTCCTATCGAATTCCACTCCGCCTGTATGACATAGAAGTCCCAGCGAAAAGGCGCCGAGAATGTTAGAAATCGCAGATCCCATAATATTGCCCAGGGCAAGGGGACTACGATGTTGCAGGATCGCGGCAACAACTACAGCGAGCTTGAGGCACTGTGTCAGTACGAATATAAAAGAGTAAAGGGAACGAATACAGTACCTCTTCATATTCAGCTCCAGCTGTCAAGAGAGCAATAAGAGTTGGCGAAATGCCTAACCGCCGTCCGAAGATAACGGTATGATCAAGGAATTTGTCTGCCCCATAGTCAAGGACGAAGACCCCAGCAATAAACGTTGCGGCATTGAAACAGAGGCTATCCATGTTGACGCTGATTTATACCGGGATAAAAACGGCAGAGTGCTAGTGTAGGTTTCCGTTACTGCCTACCGGACAACGGTCGATAGGTCATCGATTGGACCGGTCACGTGATCGCACTCCACTATGTCGGAGAACGTAATAGGTGGACCAATCAGGTGAAAAAGAACTCTATTGCTATATCCCTGAATTTGGCAAATTGTAACTAGTTAGTTAGTTAGTCAACGTAACCGGTAAGCGAGTGGGCCATGTAGGTGCGTGTGCCACCTCAAAACACCATAATAAAAGGCGATGAATTACAACTTCATGTCTCAACAACTGTAGCTTCTTATAATGTCTTCATATAAATCTGTGTTTTTTATACGGAGTCTTAACATTTTCACTGTTAAATTTTCCAGTCTAAGTTCTCTGGGAATATACTCCCGTTCATCTGGAGTCTGCCAAGAGGTGCAACGCGGGAGATTCTCATTTATGATAGATGGTTTAGAGAATGGTGGAGGAAATGCAGTCATTAATGCCACTAGTAATATTTGGGACTAGCAATGAGTCAGAAAGGTAAAAGTTGTTCTTTCAAGGTCGTACAGATTAAGACGGTAAAACCTGGGAACATGATCATTAAGGAAGCCAGGCAGATGCAAAGGAAATTGAAGCCGTGAACCCCCAAAGAAAAACGCCAATAACCCCCAAAGCTATAAAAGAATGTATGATAAAGTGTAGTTTTAGAATTAAGCATTATTCGCACACGAAAAACTCGCACTGCTGGGGTTATCGTGGATGGCCTTGCCCGACACCCAGAGGCCGAGACCGCACTAAAGCAGCCAGTTAGTGAGACATCAGCGAAGGGACTCCGAAGTATACATACCAGTGCTGCGCCAATACCGATGATGATCATGTTAAGCACGGCAAGTGCGATCTTGCGAGGGGACGAGAACCATTTGCCCCAGTTCATGAACAGCCAAAACATGCCGCTCAGACCGAAGGTGAACCAGCTGGCGAACAACGCAGTCTGGAATTCAAGTCAGCACTAAACAAGGACTCAAAAATCGAGATGACTGACTATCAAGCTCAAAAGGTCGCTGAAAACTGGGATAGCGGACGAGATGATCCATGCAAGAATCCAGAGACTCAAGGCGATGCCAACCCAGGAGCTCACTGCCACCCAGTCGCGTTTGTGCATGCGATCCGTGCCACTGAAGATACGCACGTAGACATACTTGAATGCGACGTGACCGTTGATTACACCTGCGATGATGATCTGCGAAGAGCAAATTAGCAACCACGACGCCAACTCTAAGGATTTCGGAGACGAACAGTAGGCAGGGCAAGACCGTAGGCGACCTTGGCAACGACCGGAGAAGCCGAGCCAAGAGCAGGCGAGGTAACACCATCACCAGCATAGCGGTAGATGACGACGGACGCAATAAGGTAAATAGAGATGTCGAAACCCTGCAAGAGGCAAAGAGACTTGGTGAAGTCGCGCGGGTCCTTGAGCTCTGCCATCAAGCCGAAGAACGCGGCATGGCCGCAGAAGGCGAAGACGATGTTACACACGGCCGAGAATCCATGGTAGAGATCAGTGTCGAGAACAGCCACGACTCCACTTCCGGGCTTCTCGATGCCAATGCCGATCATGCCGACCAGCACAGCGATGATGATACTTGCGAATGCTGGAAATATGTCAGAGTTCTGCCAAAACCGCTCGAGGGCAACATCCAACTTACAGACAAGAGACAACCAGGACATGTTGACGAGAGTTCGTGGAAGGGAGCAGAAGAATGAAATGATCATGCCCACGATACCAAAGACAATCGAGCAGGTACCGTGGTCGGTAATGGTGTTCATCGCAACGGTGAAGGTCAACAAGTGACTCGACATGATGAAGATGAGGAAGACGATATAGCACGCGCCGAGGAATTCACGGCCCCATCTTCCCGCCAGAACTTCACCAGCATCAGCCATAGTCGTAATATGTGGGTATTTCAATTTCATTTGTCCCATGACGTATCCGGTGTAGGTTGCGAGCAGACCGAGACCAATAAGGACAATGAGCGCACTGTTCCCGAGCATTAGTTCGGCTCCCATTCCCATAGTTTCAAACGACGTACGGTACAAGACCCAGGCCTGCGATGGCAGCGGGCAGCGACAGAACACCCAGGGAAACAGTTTCGGCGACCATCACTAAAACATGTAAGGATCGAGTAGACGAATGGTTTAGAACGAGAACGTACGGCATCCGCATTGCCTAAGCACATCATAAATTAGCTTTAGAAGCTCTTCCAACCTTCGTGTTGAGTACATACCACCACTTCAAAACCTTATATTTGACCTCCGCGAACTCCTCATTGCCGAAAGCGTCCTGCTGGTATGCCGGTGTGATATTTGACTTCTCGTCGTTTTCCAGATCAACGGGGTCGAGGTCTATGCCCTCCGGGCGCGATGAAGCCTCCATGTCTTCGGCCTGAGTGCCCATGACGAAACCGACGTACTCCCAAGGTCGTATATCAAGCTTGAATATGCAGTCGCAAGTCGTATAGTATGTCGAAAGCTTCAATCGCGCAATGTATCCGAAGCTGTGCAATAACAAGCAAAAGCTGAAGGACAAATGCAAGACCGAATATGACAGAGAATATAAAGCAAAAACCCTCGAGCAAAAAAAAGAACTTGACTCAATCCACGCATGAATAAAGTCTCGGCCAGTCAAAGACTGAACGGCACCAAAGCGGGTCTCGGCCACAGTTGGACCCAGCCATCGGACCGAAGTAACAAATCATGCTCCCGAGACGTAATAGAAATCAGCAAAAAGGGAACCGCAACGGAGCCTGAAACTCCTTGAAAAACTGGGGAAACCAAGAAGAAAAACCTTTCGTCGCCGATGCCGGCGTGGCTAATTTGCTCCTGGTGCGAACCCTCCAAGCTTTTATTACCCCTGGAACGTAGCAATAATATGATTGAATTTTACGCGCGGGTAGTGTCGATCTTTGCAGGGTCGGGCTTGATTTTTTTTCTTACCTCAGCCACACAATCTACCATTCATAACGCGCAAGGATGACTCTCATCGTGACTCTACTTCTATTCCCCGTGGCATCTGGATCCATATCTGCCTCGAACCCGGCGTCGGAGTTCGCGGCCTCCCTCCGAGCTTTTCGCCACCGATTTGATTGAACCATACCTCTTGTGTTCTTTTGCACGGCATACGTAACCGCCTTTTGATTAAGGAAACGTAGTGGCATATCGACTGATCTTCCTTTCCAAAGCTATTCAATGACGTAACATGGTCTCATAAGCAAATGTTGTTCGTTACGGCCCAGGAGATAATGCGGTAGATCATTGCACTTGGGCTTGCATTCAATTGGTCTCCGAAAGGCCTCGGAACGCCAACCGCGGGGTAGCGGAATCGACCGATCTCTTTGCGGCTGATCTCACTCTTCAAACGCCCTCGCGCCTACCTTGCTCCTTATTTCATCTTCCCTGATAAGCATTACTATCCTTGAATCAAATGTTCTAAGATTTTCCTGGTCTTTTAAGTTGGCAATCATTTTCACAGCATCATGCGCATTATTATCGTCGGGGCAGGTATAGCGGGGCTGTCCCTCGCGATCGCTCTTGCACAGGACAAGCACGACGTATTGGTCCTTGAAACGGCCTCCCAGTTAGCCGAGATAGGCGCCGGTGTCCAGATGACTCCGCAGGCTGTCAAGTACTTCTTCCAATGGGGTCTGAAGGAGGATATCCTGGCGCAGTGCATCATACCGGAGAAAATAAATATCAAGGACCAAGACGGCAGTATGATAGGAGCGATGCAGATGGATAGAATAGAGGAGTTGTATCATGCGCCATATATTGTTATTCACCGGGCGTCGCTACATGATATCCTCCATCGCCATGCTGTCCGTGCTGGCACGGAACTCCTGTTGGAGAGCAAGGTTATTCGATATGACTTTGAAAATGGCGCAGTCGAGCTGAAGAGTGGGAAGCGGCTCGAAGGAGATCTTGTTATAGCCGCAGATGGTATGTTGCATTTTTCTCACTGCGGCTGAGTGGAATGCTGATCAGTGTAGGTATTAACTCGTTTGCCCGCTCACAGCTTCTCGGATCATCGGACCCAGGGTCTCAGCCTACCGGATGGGCTGCCTTGAGAATGATGGCCGAAGTATCCAGAATCCAACAAAACCCCGCAACGGCAGATCTTGTCAGTCTCAATTCGTACAATTCCAACTTCTGGATTGCACCGGATAGGTCATGTATGACGTATCTGATCAAAGATGCCTCGATGCTGAACATAGTCCTATCCCACCGCGACGACATTGACATGGCAGATCTCAGCTATGAAGACCACAGAAAATATGTAGACGAGCTGTTTGGTGATTTTGAATATCCGTAAGTCGCATCCCAAATACCTTTGATGAAAATTTTGACAATTTCTTAGTGTTCAACAACTACTCGATCTCTCACTGCCGAGAATCATGAATTATCCCGTCTACGCAGTCCCACCTCTACCCCATTGGACACATTCATCCGGTCGCTTCACTCTAGTTGGGGACGCTGCGCACGCTATGGCATTTTATATGTCGATGGGTGTCAGTCTCGCTGTCGAGGATGCCGTCTCGCTAGCAACGGTCCTCAATCTTGCATTTCCCGATCCCGCTACTTCACCAGACACAAACAAGCTCAAAGATGCACTCGCCGTGTTTGAAGAAGTTCGAAAGTGCAGAGCTGGTAATGTGCAAAGAGCAAGCCTTCGAGCTGGAAATTCTTTCCATGTGGCTGACGGCAAAGAGAGGGAAGCGTTGTATCAACTGGTGCGGCATACAAATGAAGACTTTGAGGTTACAGAAGACTGTCTTGATACAGGCCGCAATGGGCGGGATGATATTGATTGTGCGGTTGGTGGGATTGCGAATAAGAAAACTCGCGATTGGTGTTATGGTTATGATGCTGTTGGGGATGTGACTGATGCATACAATATTTTGATCAAATCCGCATGGACGGAAAAGTCATAGCAAAATAAGATTTCCTTATTGCCTTGTGGAGGCTCAGTTGCGTACACACAGCCACAGTACTCAGGACCCGAGCAATAAAGCAGATACACCGAAGAAATTATGTATTAAGAAAAGCTAGATTGCTATACCTTCTACCTCTTGCTATCAACCAGACTATCCGCCATCCATTACTTGGTCAAATTATACTCTTTGGTAATCTTCCACTTCCACTTGTTCATCGCAATAACCTCATCCCTCCACGGCACAAGATCCTTAGGAACCGCCTTCATCTTCTCCTCATCCCACTTCGGAATATAGAAGTGTTTATGGCTCTCATGACAAACACTTTTAACAATCTTCGGATCCTTCACCTCGGCCTTGCACTTGGACGTCAAAACCACGTTGATGCAGTCCGTACACCACCACATATCACCAGGAGCATCCCATGTATGCCCACACTGACAAGAACAGGACATACTAAAGTGGCCTCCCGGCGCCTCAAGTTTCATCATTGCCAGAGCCGCGGTTGCATTGTCAATATCCTCGAATGGAATGACGGCATAGAGGATCTTCGTGTACGCAAAAATATCGTTTGTCGAATCTTCGTCGCCGAGAAGTTCCATGGCCATCTTCAATGTATTGTGCGCTGAGCTCCGGGCAGCTTCATGGTTCCCGTAGATGTGATGGTACCGTGCAGCAAACAGGCGGAGAGGGAGACGCATTTGGTCTTCACTGACTTGTTCGGGGATGATGTCCGCCATTTGGCGCAGCCACGCATTTGCTTCGTCTTCTTTGCCTGCATCTCTGGCTTCCCTGGCGTTGCCCAGATAGATTGCTCCCAATCTGTATCCGACCAGGAAGAAGGTAGCGGCCAGGTCCCCGTTTGTGTATGGGACATCTCTGGCGGCATCCTCCAACTGTCCTGTAACCTGACCAAGTGGAACAGGGAGCTTCACGGAGAGGGCACGAGCGAAGAACTGACGAAGATTGAAAGACACAATGTAATTCTTATGCTTTGTGGCGGTTCGAATTGCGTCTGTGTAGACTTGGTCCAGGACGTCGAATTTCCCGGTATTGACCACTGCGTGTCGTAGGTAGACGTGGAACTCGTCTTGTGTGGCCAGTGCAATTGCCATGGATTTGAGCTTGGACTTGGAGCGGATTTTCTCGATCAGGGCAATCATGCAGTCCCAATTTTGAGATCCGTGGTATCGCGCTAAAATTTTTAGCGCAGATTGGTACATTGTGGGATCTTTCTCGATGCATGCCGTGTAGTTGTTGATTGCCTTGTCGAATTTCCCTTCTTCCCAGTATCGGTTTCCAAGAACGTAGAGCATCTCAGCGAGGGACTTCTGATGCTCCTTCATCCAGATGGCGTCGCCTTCGCAGTGCCGAACGAGCTTCTTTAAAATCTCGATCGCGTCGGAATCAGACTTGACGAGCTTGCCTAGAAGGAACGATGCTCGCCAATTCCTTTTGTCGAGAGCGAGCGCCTCGCGGCAATTTTCTTCCGCATTGAATCTGTCAGAGAGACGATTCAACGCAATCGCCATCTGCGTGTGCCATAGCGAGTCTTTGGTTTTAACTTGGAGCTTGCTCTGGCACCAGCTTTCAATCACGTCGGGTGAAAAGGTTGTTCGTGTATCGCCAGGGATAGAGGGGCTCGCCTCGGGGAACTAAACAAGAAAGTTATCAGCATATACGGCTGTTAAATTCGTGGAGAGACCTACCTGAGTAAGGAAACGAGAGACAATCTCAAAAGCAGCGTGGGTAAGGTCCTCAGATGACGGATCCTGGAAACAATACCACGCCATTCGAACGGCAGAGGGCTCACTCAGTGTCCTGGCGGGATGTTGCTCATCACCTAGAATGGTTTCAAGCCACTTCTTCTCCTGATCGCCAACATTTGCCACAATCGCAGTGTCCTTGAGCCACCTGTAGATAACGCCGACGGCGATATCGTCAAAGATCCAGACTGGGAGCTGCGGCAGAGGCTTGTTCGCCCAGAGAAGATTGTCAATGGATTCGCCCTTGAAGAACAGTTTGACCAGATCACGTCCAATCTTAGTTTTCAGGTCACGATCTATGGCAGCCAGATCCACCTCGTTCATGTGGTGCAACAGCTGCCGGGACGCGTATCCTCGCAACACTCTCAGCCTGTCACTGTCCTCATTGGCGAGCACAAAGATACAAGCCCTGGCCAACTGGAAATTGGCGGCGTTCTTGTCTTCCTGATAAATCTGTTCCTGGCGTGGACTCAACTTCTGCTGGAAATGCTGCTCCAACTCCAGTTTTTGAACCAAGTATGGAGGACACACGGTGCCAAGGAAGTGTCGGATAATATCGACCTCGCCCTTCTTTACCACCTCGTCGTTCTTCTGGCGTTTTTCGGCAGTCAGGGCTCTTTCTGGAATAGTACCCAGAATCTTCTCTGATCGGAAGTTGACATATCCCTCGTTGTCAATTTCGAACAGGAGGAATTTCTTGAGTCGCTCTTCCAGAGGGCGTAGGGAGGTCGCTTTGTTTTTGAATTGCAAGACAGCTTTCATCTTCTCGACAGTCATCCGCTCTTGTGCAAAGGTAATCCATAGAATAACTTCGTTAATTTCCTCCAGGTCTTTGGTCGTGCAGGTCTCATTGAGTTTGCGAATATCGTGGTCGATGTGCTGTGCCATGCTTTTACCCGCGCCATCAAGGACGCTCTGGATGTCTTTGTCATAGTCCAAACCGCTGATCTGGGTTAGAATCGTATCAATCATGTAGTAGTTGCCGCCGGTTTGGGTGAGGAGCTTGGACTGGATCGATTGCCGGAGACTGTCCATGGCATCGTCTTCGCTATCGGAGCTCTCGGCGAGCACATCAATCCTATCCATCCGTGACTTGATATACATGCGAATATCATCCGTATTCTCGCCCATGAGGATACTAGGACAGGTCACACCGTTCCTTTTGAGCTTATCGACAGTCCCCTGGGTGGCGGTAAACAAGACGCGAACTGATCTGTTCTTGGACTGCATGGCGTTTCTCAAGAAATTCAAGACCCCATCATGAACGTTGTCTTGATCATCACCAAGCTTGTTGATGACGATATAGAACGTCGCATCAATATCCTTTAGCTCCTTGCGGTTTTCGAGGAGGAGTTGGGTCAGGAATTCTTTCGGGTCGATGTGGCGAGCTTTTTCACACGTCAAAGCCACGGATTGCATGTACGATGCGTCGCTCTGCGCGAACTGCCAGATGATGGATTTGCCGAGAGTATCAACACCTGCGTTTGCCTGCTTCTTGCTCAAAAAGTAAAAAGCCACCAGATTTCTGGTTTTCACATCCGTGGCAGAACCTTCAGTTCGTAGGTGACTTATGACGGTGGAAGCCAGATAACTCTTGCCCGAAGCCTCGCCGCCGACGATTGCTAGAACGGGTGAGTCTCCGTCTTTGTTCTTCCAGGCCTTGAAGGAGCGATCCTGGAGCAGCCAGTTGCCTGTTCCTTCGACATGATGCTGGCGAATGCGTTGGTAGGTCGACCCCCAGGTAGCAATGGGTGCCTGAGCGTTGCCATCCCACGTATCCGCGCTCTTGTTGAACATCAAGGTATCCAGGAGAATCTTTTTGTCCTTCTTTTCTTGCTTCTCCTCCTTTCGTTCCGACTGTTCTTCCTCCAAGATGTTCCTTGTGTAGCGAGAATGGTCTGCCGCCTCAGCAGCGTTGACGTATGTATCTGCCGCGACCTCCAGAGCTTCTTTCTTGGTGAGATCATCCATCTCGGCCAACGAGTCTGAAAAGTCATTCTGCGAAAGCAACGAAACCTTGAACATGGTTTTGGCCTTGAAGCGAACCGAACTTCGGAGCCTTAGCGCTTTGTCACACACATCCACGAAGTGGCGTAGAACCCTGCAGGAGATGACGCTCAGCTCGGGGCTCATTTTGCCCTTGACATATTTGGGCAAACGACCCAAAAACTCAGAGCACAGCTCGAACAGAGTGTTCAACGTGTCGAAAATGCTCTGGTAGCTTTTATACGCATTGATGACGAAGTTCAGGGCATTATAGCACTGACCAGCCGGGGCGAACACCTGTCTTGGATCAGCGACATTCTTTGCTAAAATTTGGCAAAATTACCTGCGACGCAGCATCGGCGACCATGCCACCGACAATTCCAATCACTGTGAGCGTATTGTTAAAGCCCTTTTTAATCTTCTTCCACTGCGCCGGGGTTTGTTTGCGGGGATTCTGGACCGCATTCAGGTTCTCCATCACGTCGCTGGGCTTTAGATTCTCATCGTAATGTTTCCCATTCGACATCCTGGCTAGCTGGCTCATGCGCTCCCCCATGTCTTTCCAAGCCTCGGCGAGGTCTTTGTTTATGGCATCGTCGGTCCCAACCGGGACGTTGCCGGGTACTGCGGCCTGCATCGTCACTGCTCTGCGTGGACTTCAGGATAACCCAAAACCCAGGGGTAGGAGCAAAATTGCATTTAAATAATAGCTGAAAAAACATGACGTATCAGTTCAGCTCTAGGACCGCAATGGTTTGTTTACAAGCCGTGGATCGGCGCTCATGGTCCAATCCAATCTTTTTTCCTCGCACTGGGCCGCCGATCCACCGTGGGGACACGCGGTGGCCATAGCACGACCGGAAAATAACCATTTCGAACGAAGTGAGGTGGTCTGGCAGTTAAAAGTTAAAACAGGAAACGAAACTGGGGGCCGACTATTAAGGTATACTCAGGGCTGACTTTAAAGTCTCGAGTATCGAGTACCTTGGTGTACATTGTTTTGCCCTATTTTTTGGCGATCTGCACTTCGTACGGGATCGCCCCACTGCTCACTGTGCAAGTGCCCCGATTAAGCCAACACTTCCCCACCGTTCAAAAGATGACCCGAAGCTGTGCACGCCGCTACAATAGGACGGGTTCAGTGGAGACGTATGGAAGCAATAAAAAAAGGGGCAGATGTGATCGCGGGCTCGGAACCATTCTATCAGTGTGATGAACTCATATGAATCCCTGTCTGTCTTCACTCCCGAGGTTCTCTAGTAACCCTGTTTGCTCTCCTCTTTAGGCAGAATAGAATTCTTAGAGGCCACAGCTTCCTTTCGAAGTTCTCGACGTTGACCACTGCGATAGTGGTCCACCACGGTGTATAGGTTTCCCAGCGAGTGCCAGTTCCAGACATCGCTGTATGCGTGTGGACCATTTAAAGCACAATCCGGTTTATATTCGCATCGCATGCCTAGAATATTTACTATTGCCGAATTTATACGCAAGTTGCGTGCCATCCATGCGGATGCAGGTACCTTCGCACAGACCTCACATTTATGGTCGATGTTAACATAAATACGGACGGGACACTGTTGGTTAGCCACGTATGCAAAAGCGTTCCACTTTCGTGACATGACCTATGCGTCTGCGGCGAGCGAGAGAGCGTCAGTCACGTTTTGTTGGATTGTTCTGGTTTGAGACGCTTGCGACGGCAGCTTCGGGCAAAAAAAAAAGGTAGGTGACGGATTTAGTACCGTGTCGGCCTTGCTAGGAGACTCGGAGGAAGGAAGAAGAGGTAAGCCTAATCATACCTCGCGTGTCAAGACGGTGGACGCCGTCTTGGATTTCGCGGAGGTATCCCGACGGTTTCAAAGTCGCGCGCCATAAGGGCGGCAATCGCAAACGGTATCTAGGCCACGACAGGCCTCGGCGAGGCTCTAAGTTCGTCTAAGAAGTGGTACATTCTACCTGTACATACATAGTTATATAGTTGGTGTAGCCTGCATATCGCTTTCATTTGCGAGAGTTCAGGGTAAATGAAGTCGTACATACATACATCCATACTGTAGGCTGGAGCGCTCACTGCGAAGCTGGGTTTGACATATCAAAATCTTTATCGGCGCAAGCTTTCGTTAAATTAATCGAAAACATTGACATAATGCCACCTGGAAGAAATAGATTTCCGAAGATCAAATTAGAAATTCACATCAAAACAGAGACATTCCTTAAGGTAAGCCCAAGACGCAGTATTATTTCATGGATTTTCTAATGTTATGTCGCAAAGTATTTCGATGTAAGAACGAACTCCCGAGTCTAATGTAGTGCGAATACTGTGAACGTTAGAAAATTTCCACTCGGGACGAAGACCCAGCGATACTTCGACCATTTTTGGAATTTGCCGATTAAGTACTTCGGCAGCTTCGGGTCTTACGAAAGCCAACCAAAGAGGTCTCGCTTTTTGCTGGAGTAAACCGGAGATGACAACGTTATAGGTGGATACTAAGCTCTTACTCATAACGTTCTATTCGACATTCGACATTTTCAATTAGGAAGCTAATGATTGACCATTCTTACTTGCTTTCATTCTTGTGGGAGTTTAAAGCAAATTGACAGCCCACCGACCAGCTTGAATACTTCAACCAAGAACCAAAACTAGCCCGAAAACACAACATCTTTAGGTTCACTAAGAAGTACAGCCAGATTAATTGGTTGTGAGTACATATTAAAATTTGATTAAATTACGCACGGAATGGTGGAGGGGTCATACAGGAATACATTGCTGAAGATGAGTTATCGAAAGGTCTATGTGGTGTAATTTTAGAACTTGGTGGTATAATCTGTTTGGCGATGCAGTACATTAGTCCAAAATTGGAAATAACTATCAAAGAAAGCTAGTGTGTCCGAGGGGTAATCTGTTTTCGAATTCTACTATAAAGCTAACGCTTTAGAGATCCTCAACGTAAGATACTGCCCCACCAGGACAAGTCCCTGATCCCCGATGCATCAGAAACATACTCAGGTGTTGGATTGTTGCGGCTAGGAGCCAGGTCGTGAAGGTGGTGAGGTGTCCTGCATCTGCTGCGTATCTTTGCCTAGTTTTGGATGATGTGTTGGAGGCTTGTGCAGAGATATATAATGTTTACTTTAGATACCCGGATGTAGAGGCGCCGACCGGGCTGAGGTTCCCGAGATGTTGTTTCTCTGTGGCCCAAAAGAGTACTCTCCCGATCTTTGTCGCGATAATCTAAGATTCAATAATCAACTGTAGAGAGATAGGTATCCCTGTTCCATATTCCATGTACATATGGATTTCCAAAACGCTTTCCAAAACGCTTTCCAAAACAACAGCGCCAGAACAAGGCCCTTAAGCCACAAAGTACACTAACATGCCATGCCCAACGCCTCGATGCTATCATACAAAAATAATACACGGAAATGCATTAAAAAGAACACGCAACCAAATTCGCGTACGGTTTTGGTCCAAACCATGGACACCGAAGCTGGATTAACCAGCCGCACTTCGCCTTTTCAACCGACGCCGCTGCCGCCGAGAAGCCTGGATAGCCTCGTCAGTCAGAAGTTCCGGATCTGGCTCAAACTCTGACTTCTCGACTTCAGGAATCCGCTGACCAAATGCGAGGACATTTTGCGAGCGGCCACGGCGATTGCCAGTGATAGTGGCCACGGCGGCGTCACGAGTGTGACGGTCTTGGAAAAACGAGGTAAATGGTTTGTCAGGGACAGGGTAGTAGAAAGGAGTATGAGTGGGAAGGTTGGAGTGTTGAGGCTTTGGGCGTTTTGCATTGCCCTTTTCATTGGATGGAGTGACATCCGCGTCAGAGCGAGCTTTGGGTTTGCGAGCTTCAGACACGGATTTGCGGCGTTTGGCATCCGAGGCAGAGCGAGCTTCTTGGTGGAGCTGGAGCGCGGCTAATGCGTCGACGTCGTTCAGGTCCGGTGTGCTGGGTGTTTCCGGGAGAGAAGAGCTTTCTTCGTTGTCCTCTGCGGGCCTCGAGCGTTTTCGTGAGCGTCGGGACTCCGCCTCATCTGCGGCTGGTAATGGTTTGTCTTTGGCGAGTTTGCGACGTCGTTCTTCGTCCCTCCAGGCCTGGAATTTGTTTACCAGCGCTACCATTTCTTGAATGAGAATCTGCCGCTTTGGCTCGTAGAGCTTCTTCTCGCTTTCGTGGACTCCGGGAAGACCCATCACTCGCAGCCAGTCGTGACCTCGTAGGTCCTCGAGGAGTTGCTCGATTTGCTGTTCTTTGTGCTGAGCACGGTCGCGCTCGATGTTTCGGAGCTGCTTTTCCTGACGCTCGAATTTACGATGTGCACGAAAGTATAGCTCTTCGCTCAGAGGGTCCACACCACTAGACTTTGATGTTGGCTTGGGCAGAGTAATAACCTCACAATTATAGAGCTTGTGCAGAGGATTACCAAAAGGCATGGGATCCGGTGTAGATGCCAAAGGTAATGGTTCAGACAGATTATTTATGAGCGTGATAGTCGTGGTCGGACCAAGCATTTCTAAGACCTTCATTAGCCTACGAGTTCGCCACGGGAGATTGCTGAGACTTACCAGGCTTGGGAGTCTCGAGACTGATAATCTGCTCGTAGTTGTAGAAATATTGCGCCAGCTCACTCTTACATCGCGAACCAGTATCTGCCGAGCGCAATGAACGCCTGCCGTCCGCTGTCTGTGCAGGGTCAGGCTGTTCGCTCTCAACGGTATCGATCTTGCGGCTTTGCTGCGACTGAGTCGCATCACCTTCATGTGCGTCTGGTGCATCCTCCTTGTGCTCTGATTTGACGGTATCGGCCGCTTCCGTCTTGTATTCTGTGTGTCGGGTTGTGCGCGTTGTACTAGGTGAGTTATTGGGCTTGTTCTCTCCCTCCGTGGCGCCAGACGACGCTCGCAGGCGCGACTTAGCGGGTGTCCTACTCGATACCGGTGAAATTGTGTCCAATGGGTCTGGGGACTCGCGAGCGCCGCGCGACAAATTTGCAGAGGCTTTTCCGGAGGCAGTATCTCGGTCGGGCGCACGGGAGGCCTTGACGGCGGCGTTGCCGTTCGCATGGGAAGTTCCCAAGGCATTCAATTGGGTGTCCGGTGCGACTGTATCGATGGAGGAAGCGGAGGCTCTGCGAGTGCGACGGGTGGACGTCCTCGGTCGCGCGGCCTTCAAGGGAGGATTGGCGTGTCGTGCGTCGGCGGTCGGGCCATCATTCTGGGTTGTGTCGAGGCAATCAGGAGAGCTCTTTCGGCGGCGCAAGCCGCTCTCCCACAAGGTTCGCTGTTTCTTGGCCGGTGGCGCGAGACCGTCGTCGAAGGGCTCGTCGGGGGTCCGTCGCACAGAGCCGCGGAGGGACGGCCGCGGCAGGAGAGCCATTGCTCGACACTGGAGAGGTGGAGAGGCTTCAGACTTGTGCCATGCTGGGAATATCCGAGGGATGGGAGGGAGGCTCTGGTGGTTCTGTTTGGGGTGTCGATTCTAGGGAGTTCGGGCAGGACGTTCGGGGATAGCAAAGTTGGTCCAAAGGGTCAAAGACACAACGCTGCGATGTGAGAACTGCTTCTTGGCAGCAGCACACGCTATTTACTTGATACATTGGCTGTGATGAAGGAAAACAAGCTCTACAGCTTATTTCCATTTCATGCTGCTCCTCTTCTATTTACTGTGTTGTGAGATTCCGATGTCGTGAGGTGGGCAGTGAAGAGGCTTCATGCACGGCAGTGTCCCCGCTGTACAGGCACGTCTGCAACGTCACCACCTCGACGGAGAGATACGCACCACTACATATGTCTTCAGAGATCACCTCGAGGCAGGTAGTCACAATTATTCCAGAGAACAATCGCCAAACTCTTTTGCCTGACCCCCACGCCGAACCGGAGTGGGGGAGAGACCTACTCTGGAAGACCAAACCCCGAATACGATGCAGACAGTATCTTCGGCGAGATAATATACTCAACAGGTACCGCGGAAATCACTCCGATATGTGTCATGCAGTCCCCTCAAAGGCCACAACTTCAACCCCGCGTAGGGCGAAGCGTGGGGGTAAAACGAAATCTCGGAGAATGCGCCGGGAGACCTCCACCTCCCACGCGGGGCAGTGTTGTACACGATGACATTGAACGCGTTGTAAACGGCTAATCAGATCGGAGCTTGTGGGGGACGTGGGGGTGAAGATCAGGATTTCCGGAGGTTATTTAGCTGCTCGACGCCCAGAATGCGCCGCTGCATTATTTCCTCCTCTGTTTTTGGTAAGTTGAGCTGCTCTCGGTTTCGATTCACACGCTGATCGTGTAGATACTGCAATTGCACCATGACGGCCAACGGAACCACCAGGCGCAACCCTCTCCCCCAGGGCGTCTACGTGCCCACTGTGGCATTCTTCAAGCCCGATGAGGAGGTTGATCTGGCTGCCACCGAAAAACACGCCGCCTACCTGGCTCGCAGCGGCGTCACCGGTCTGGTCGCGCAGGGCAGCAATGGCGAAGCCGTCCACCTGGACCGCGAAGAGCGCAAAGCCATCACCGCCGCCACACGTCGCGCAGTGGATGCGGCGGGGTACCCGGCCATGCCCGTGATTGCTGGTACTGGCGCTGCATCGACTCGCGAGACTATCCAACTGTCCAAGGACGCCGGTGCCAGCGGTGCCGACGCTGTGTTGGTTCTCCCTCCTAGTTATTATAAGGGCCTGGTCAACACCGAGGCCCTGCAAGCACACTTCTTCGCCGTGGCCGACGCCTCGCCCGTCCCCGTTCTCATCTATAACTTCCCCGGTGCTTCATCAGGGCTTGACCTGTCATCAGACGATATCCTGGCACTGTCCAAGCACCCAAACATCATCGGCTGCAAGCTCACCTGCGGCAACACTGGCAAGCTCGCCCGCATTGCCGCCGAGTCCAAGCCCGAGTTCTTAACCTTCGGTGGCTCGGCCGACTTTACGCTGCAAACCCTCATTGCTGGAGGTGACGGGATCATTGGCGGAACTGCCAACCTGATTCCCCGGTCATGTGTTCGGCTCATGGACCTCTACCGTAGCGGCAAGATCCAAGAGGCTCAGAAGCTCCAGGCGGTGGTTGCTCGCGCGGACTGGGTTGCGATCAACCGTGGCTTCATTGCGGTTAAGAGCGGATTGCAGTCATACCACGGATACGGTGGTCTTCCTCGACGCCCGTGTGTTGTTCCCTCTGATGCGACCACGGCGGCCATCCAGGAGGAGTTCCGTGAGGGTATGGAGACGGAGCGTGCGTTGGAGAAGTCCGCGTAGGATAAGATGTGGAAATGAAATCATGATACCTTATAACCCCGCAGATGATCGTATCGTATCTACGTATCTTGCAGCAAGCCACGAAGAAGCACAGCTTTTGATTGCTCAGACGGCGGATTGTAATGTGACTGTGTCATTTCCCCGTAATCGCGTGTCATCAACCTTAATTCCGAGATCACTTATCTCTTAGCACGAGGTACTGGAATAGTGGGATTAAGGTAACTTAAGCCTTGACGCAACCGTGGAGATTACTGTTTATTGTTTGCTTAGGAGGTAAATACCCGATGTAGTATGTGGAGGTCGCACTTGACTTAGTAGGCCCGAACATCGGCCTAGGCTAGTCGTTGGACCAAGACTAAGATAGGGAAGGTTAGATCAAATGTAACGTTTGCTGCCGGATGAAACTGAAACATCAAGGGATTTGTTTGGATTGAGCTTGATCTAAGTGATTCCAATTTCGCGTGCACATTCCAGGGCCAAGCAGATCAGCATGCGATCGGCATGCACCTCTCCAACATAAATAAACCCCATCGCCTCCTTCTCTGTCAAGCTGTACTTCTCCTTTCCACCCACATCGTCACGATGAAGTTCTCCACCGTCCTCGGCGCGTTGGCGGCCTTTACCACGGTCTCCGCGGTCAAGGTGAACCCACTTCCCGCCCCCCGCCATATCACTTGGGGCAACTCAGGAGCCATCCCCGTCAAACAGCTCCAGCTACGCACCACCCATTCCGGTCGCCAGCAGACTGCTCTTAACCTCGCCTGGGAGCGTGCTTGGGAATCTATCACCACTCTTCAATGGGTCCCCGCAGCCACTGAAGCTCCGATTCCCCATTTCCAGCCTTTCCCGACCGGTTCAGCCAAGAGCAAGCGCGCAGCCCGTGCCATTCACACCGTCCAGGTCTCCGTGGCTGACGGCGATGCCGATCTGCAGCATGGAGTTGACGAATCATATACACTAGAGGTTACGGCGTCTGCCGGCTCCGTCGAGATCAATGCCCAGACAATCTGGGGCGCGATGCACGCGTTTACCACTTTGCAGCAGCTGGTCATCTCCGACGGATACGGTGGTTTGATCATTGAGCAGCCGGTCAAGATACAGGACGCACCTCTGTACCCGTATCGTGGTATCATGGTGGATACGGGCCGCAACTTCATTTCCGTCCCTAAGATCCTCGAGCAGATTGACGGCCTGGCCCTGTCCAAGATGAACGTGCTGCACTGGCACTTGGACGATGCGCAGTCGTGGCCTATGCAGATGCGCACATACCCCGAGATGACCAAGGATGCCTACTCCGCTCGCGAACAATATTCCCGGTCCGATATACTCCGTGTCATTGCCTACGGCCGGTCCCATGGTGTTCGTGTCATTCCCGAAGTCGACATGCCGGGCCACTCCGTTTCTGGCTGGCAGCAGGTGGATCCGGAAATCGTCGCTTGCAGCAACTCGTGGTGGTCCAATGATGTCTGGGAGTACCACACCGCGGTCGAGCCGAACCCCGGCCAGCTGGATATCATCTACCCCAAGACATACGAGGTCGTCAAGAACGTATACTCCGAGCTGTCCGACATCTTCACGGACAACTGGTTCCACGTTGGCGCCGATGAGATTCAGCCCGGCTGCTACAACTTCAGCAAGCACGTCACGGAGTGGTTTGCCGAGGACCCTTCCCGTACCTACAACGACCTGGCCCAATACTGGGTCGACCATGCTGTGCCTATCTTCCGTAGCTCCGGCTCCAACCGCCGGATCATGATGTGGGAAGACATTGCCCTCTCCGCCGAAGCCGCTTACGACGTCCCCAAGGACATTGTCATGCAGAGCTGGAACAATGGCCTCGAAAACATCGCCAACCTCACCGCCCGTGGCTACGACGTCGTCGTCTCCTCCTCAGACTGGCTATACCTAGACTGCGGCCGCGGCGGCTTCGTCACCAACGACCCCCGGTACGACGTGATGTCCAACCCCACCGGCGACGTCACCTTCAACTACGGAGGAAACGGCGGTTCTTGGTGCGCACCCTACAAGACCTGGCAGCGCATCTACGACTACGACTTTACTACCAACCTCACCGACACCCAGAAACACCACATCCTCGGCGCCGAGGCTCCCTTGTGGTCCGAGCAGGTCGACGACGTGACCATCTCCAGCGGGTTCTGGCCGCGTGCCGCTGCCCTCGCTGAGCTGGTGTGGTCAGGTAACCGCGATGAGAATGGCCAAAAGCGCACTACCGAGCTCACCCAGCGTCTTCTCAACTTCCGTGAGTACCTCGTTGCCAACGGCGTTATGGCAACTGCTCTCGTGCCGAAGTATTGTCTGCAGCACCCTCATACTTGCGACCTCTACTACGACCAAACGGCCATCTCTTAAATGGCTCGGTTTAGCGAGTCCATGCTCTTAACATTGTATGCATCGCATGCATTGCAGGATTTGACATCCTGTGCTTTGGCTTTCCCATTCATTATCTCACCATTCTTTACTTATCTGTACATACTTTTGGCCTCGGCGGGGACTTGATACCCAATACAATTAGTAGTTCTTGAGACTTGATCGGAAGTGTTCGCTTCTTGATGGTACCTAGGTTCATCAAACATAACCTACTCGAGTGCAAATAATTCTACATGCATCCGGAGCTCGTAAGGAGTCGTCTACTTCACCAAATCTCTCCAGATGTCCATTCCAGGTACCCCCACACGTCACGCGACCAAGCACGGCCTCGGCGTTTCAGAATCCATCCAGGCCGTTCGAGTCATGCTGTACGACATCGTGAAGCATACTCGAACCGTATTTTCGCGATACAGTCACTTATGCGGGTGAGATGGGTGACTTGCATTGAAGGCGAGATTTGTCAGGTATTGGTAACCCGTACTCAATCGCTAGTGCTTCCCTGGGGTCAGATTTATATAGCAAGCGAGGTATTCTCAGAACGGATTGTAATCCAGCTGTAACACACGTGGAATTGCCAACTCATGCGTATCTGAATAGGGGTGAGTTATTTACCAGGTAACAACACAGTTCTTAATTCGTCCTGGTCATCGACTCCCCGGATATACATGTCTTGCTTTATTTCCCGGGGCTTCGGTATTTACAGACCGTCTCCTTAGAGGCCAGGACTTGAATACGTCTGTTTTGAAGTTGTATAAACGGAGAGTTTCATTTGACTACAGGGTTTGATGCTGTTTTGTGAATGTGAGTGCTTGTTTCGTGGACTCTTGGTTGGGACACGAGAGGTCCGGGTTGGATGAGATATTTTGCATGAGGGATTCGGCTATTGGTTGGTATTTGGCATTTTGGGAATCTGGGAAGAGTGTTCTTTTCCTATACGCTAATTTTGATCCCGACCGTATGATTCGGTTGCACGGCATGGTTGCGAGCCCTCGAAGACTGAGGTGTTAAGCGGGACTGGATAGAGACGTGTTGGTCATGTTGGAGACGTTCGCGAGCTTTGCTTCAGGGAAGTAGGTGCCCAGGTGAGACATGATGGTGATATCTGCCCGGATGTACCAAGGTTGAATAAATGTTAGGATGTGAAGATTCGGACTCGTAATATATCCCGGCAATATGTGGGAAAGGATCATGTTGTAGAACGACGAAACATAACCAGCATTAGAAAACATTGTGAAAGGCCTACTTAGAATGAATACCCCGGTACTTATGAACCCCGTAATCATTCTCTTCATTTCATTAGTTACTTGAGCGAATACTTGGACGTTGAAGATATCTCGCCCCGCACACCTGCCTCGACAAGCCTACAATGCATGCATCAGAGATCACAGTGAGATCGCGACCATTCTAACTGGGAGAACCCTGGCTGATGCCATCGTCAAGCCCGGACTGCAGGATGCCATTGATGCAGGTCAACAGCCAAGTACGTCATCATGAAGAAAATCAGTGTCGACGATCTCTCGAAAAGTGACCCGGCATAATCGAGTCCGTTCTGCATCTGTACCAAGATCAACCTCGTAATTTATCCCGGAAATCAACCGAGCTAATGCTGCCAAATACCATCATAAGCACGTCACTCCAGGTCTGCCCTATGGCATCCCGACTAAGAATCGACAGACCCTGTAGAACTTGCAAACCCGCCTCTAGCACGAACGCGATCACCGGAACTATAGAACCTAAAGCAGACGCAAAGCACATTCCCTGATTTCGAACACGATTCAATACCTGAATCCGTTCCAATGCACGAGGGATACCTATACCTGATCACGCCCGACCGCTCGATTTTCAGACCTCAAAGCCCAGCCAAAGCACCGGTAAAGCCTGCCGAATCCCACACCCATCGCACCGGAACAACCGAGACTGACCCACCGCGGCCAAAAGAAACTGCCGTGTGGCTCTTTGGCACCATCGATCATCGATAGAATCCTCTCGGGTAAGGGCGGATGCAGGGCACGAAAGAGGATAGTTATAGGCTGATCAGTGCGTGCCGCATAGAGTGGGTCGGCTTTTTTGTTCTGTGCAGTGTGCCACAGTACAGTGTAAAAATGCGATTCCACTACGAGCTCCTTGAGTGGAGGTGCCCCAAAGATAGGAAGTTTCGGATCCGATCAGGGGCTGTGGATCTGGCGTTGTTCCCGTTTTCTTTGCGCTTTATCCGATTTCCGTGCCTGTCTCTATTTGAGTTTTGGGATTTCGTGCCTGTCCTGACTAGGCAGGAACCTCTGCGGAAGTGACGGATCACATGCGACATGTCGAGTCAAAATGTCGATCCGACAATCGTAAATCTCGCACTTATGCAATCTGCCTCCCGAGATCCCGCTGTAGATCCTCGACGTGATGGCATCTTTGCAATGTGACAGCAGAGTCACTAGTTTATTGCACGTAGATCCCGCCTGGAGCTACGTATTTGACAGGACTAGGTATTTTCACTTCTGTGAGAACATGCGATTCGTCGGGGAGCTTTCCCCATGCATGTGCACCCGTAAATAATATACTGGTCTTTCAAGCACCATCACCTATCACGCGTCACTCATCACTCTTCAACCGCGTTATGCAATGCACGACCAAGAGTACCTTGATCAAGGTAACTGCCTTTCCGGGAAGTGCATCCCGGGGAACTTCGGGCTCCAACGCTAGACATAGCTTCCCAAATTCAACTGCCGGGCCTTGCCGTAGATCGATAGTTTTGCGCAGCTGTGTAACGCCTGGGTTCTCTCGATCCGAAGCCACCAGAACCATGACACTCCTTCGGTCATACGTTACACAACCCGGAAAGGGGGCAAACCAAAGATCATCTCAAGTGATCGGCGCGGGCCTGTCTTTCTGCAGGCTAGATGTACGCGAGATGCCTCACGTTACTTCGGTAGGTTCGTCATGCATTTACAAAGTTCATCCAAGCGAAGGCGTTAAGGCCGAACGCTGGATTTTCTATTGTCACGTATTTCTACATTCTCCTTGGTTTAGGCCGAAATCGAGTACCAGCGAAGCCAACGTCGCCGTACCGGCACAATCAAACCTAGTATCCACTGTTGGCGCTGCTTGGCTATCGTCAAGTCTTTCTTTTTCTCCCCACAGGACACCAGTGGGTCCCCGAGTCATGGTTTGCCACAGAACAGACATCGACTGAATCGTGAATCGCCCGCCGATCTAGAGACTCATGAATGACAAGTCCACACCTCGAAGCTTATCTCGGGTCAATAGTGCCACTCGTCACAGGATAGTCCGCCACCGTTGGTCCTGCTTTGTCTCGTGGATGGGATACCGGACTCGCCCTGGTCCTGGCGAGGTCCAGGCATCTGTTCTCGCTAGTCGGGCCAACAGGAGCCGGGGGGGGGGGGGGGGGGGGGGGGCCGGAAAATGAAACCCAGTGGCAGTTTGGAAAAAACAACATACACCACAC